>OY992892.1:95341413-95496413 GCA_963921405.1 Cepaea hortensis | reverse complement strand
AGAGAGTAAAATTACTCAAACAGTTTGACAGGTAGTAAATTTGAACAACTGGTATGACAGAGAATGATATTATACACATGCTATAACTGCGGGTAATCGGGCACAAATGATTTAGCAGAGAGTACAATTGTACAAACGGTATTACAGAGAGTAAAATTACCCAGACGTATGACAGTGAGTACAATTATACAAACAGTATAACGTACAGTAAAATTGTACAAACGGCATGACAGAGAGTAAAATTACCCAGACGTATGACAGTGAGTACAATTATACAAACAGTATAACGTACAGTAAAATTGTACAAATGGTATGACTTCGAGTAAAATTGTACAAACGGCATGACAGAGAGTAAAATTACACAAATTGTATGGCAGAGAGTAGGAAAAGTCAAAGACCTGTGCAGAGACTGCCGGTAGTTCCACCATTACAGATGCAGGTGCCCGTGACGTGATGGCAGAAGTTGACACAGTTACTCGAGCAGTTGAGGCTGCATTTGACTCCAAATGTCCCTGGGCTACAAACTGTGATACAGACAGGTATATCAATGATTGATGTGTCACTACATGAGAGCCAATGATTTCATTCATGTGGTAGATCACGTTATTCTTACAGGTATATCAATGATTGAGGTATCACTAAATAAGAACCAATGATTTTATTAATGCATTAGATGACGTTTTTGAGACGTACACCAATGATCGATGCATCACTACATGAGAACCAATGATTGTATTAATGCGTTAGAGGACGATTATCAGACATGTATATCATATCAATGATTGATGTATCACTACATAGAACCTATGACTGCATTAATGTGGTTGATGATGTTATTCGTACATGTATATCGATGATTGATGTATCGATCGGTATATGAGAGCCAGTTATTGCATTATTCTTGTAGATGCCGTTATTCAGACAGATATATAAATGATTGACATATCATTACATGAGAGCCATTGATTGTATTAATGCATTAGATAACGTTATTCAGACTATATCAATGATCGATGTATCACTACATGAGAATCAATGTTATTCGTACTGGTATATGATTGATTGATTAATGTATCACTACATAAGAACCAATGGTTGCAGTAATGTGGTAGATGATGTTATTCATACAGGTATTTTTATGTTATATATATCACAACATGAGAGCCAATGATTGCAGGCATGTGGTAGATGACGTTATTCAGACAGGTATATCAATAATTGATATATCACTACATGAGAGCCAAATATTGCATTCAGTGGCATGAATTCCTACCACTTGTCCTCGTGTTGTATCGTATACTCGTGGGGGAGTATATGTGTGTTACTGTGGAAATCGTGGGCAGGGGGAAGCAAGCATGAATCAATCATATGTTTCCGTTATCCCTATATCAGATCATTGAATGAAACACTGATAGAAGTAGGTGATCATTCTCAAACTTAGGTTGTAAAGTCAAGTAATTAAGTGCCCTTCCATCCATCTTAAGGCATTTTAGGCAAATGGTACTATGTTTGCTCCGAGGAAAAGTTCTTTCGAACTAGTAATTCTGCATACCGCATTCGAAACACATCTCATCTCATCGCATCTAATCTCATCTCACCTCATATAATCTAATCTCATTTCATCTTGTCCGTCTTGTAGCTTGCGGTGTCATGGTGAAGCATAAACAGCGGGAGAGTGCCGTTTAAGGTCTTCATATATCGTAATTCCCATGGACTCTGTTATTCCCTCTGTCCATCGTTTTACATTGTCGGCTTCTTCTTCTGGTTCTGTTTGGTCTGAACTTCATTGCTTGTTGTGATATATTGTTAAGTGGTAGCCTAGTTAAATGGCTAAACCATTTACCTTGCTATTTTCTGATGAAATCTAGCACTGCTATAACCCCTACTTTAGTTCTGATTTTTTCATTTCTCATTTGTCTCTCTTAATGACACATTGAACATTCATCTCAAGAATCCCATTTCCGCAGTTGTAATTTGTCTTGTCTCTTTTTCTGTCATTTTCCACTTTTCGCATTGGTAGCATAGAGTTCGTAGGATGATTCTGTTGCATTCTGACT
This sequence comes from Cepaea hortensis, assembly GCA_963921405.1. NCBI lineage: Eukaryota > Metazoa > Mollusca > Gastropoda > Stylommatophora > Helicidae > Cepaea > Cepaea hortensis. The sequence goes on along the minus strand of OY992892.1, from coordinate 95,494,356 downwards.
TTTTTGGACCTATTGATGCATGTTTATAATTTAATATCAGTGTCATTTGTCCAATGAGTTGGTTGTCTTATTGCACCTATTTTTGATATCGTCTTTTGGTGTGTCATTTGTTCATATTATACTTCCTAAATACTTGAATCTCTTGTTTCAAGGGGTGTTCTTTTAAATGAATCTTTGCTGTTTGTTGTTCTTTGCTTATATTCATTACCTCTGATTTACTGATGCTAATTTTCATGTAATGCTCCTTACACACTTCAGTTAGGCTATTTATGTGTTCTTCTTATTCTGCTTCTGATTTTACTATTAGTGAATAGTGTAACTCGCCGTTGGTTCTTCTTTTATGTTCTGTTTGTCATGCGGTGTGGTTCCGGTTTCTGTTTGGTTAGATTCTTTACATACGCTGTTTATATAGTTCATGTACAACCCGAAACAGGACAAGAACAATGTGGGTTTGTAGAAGGCAGGGGTACAGTAAATACTGAGTATATACTGAGAACAGTAATTGAACGTTCTATAGAAGTAAACAAAGATCTATATCTTTGCTTTATTGACTACACAAAGGCTTTCGATAAAGTGAGAAATGTCGACATAATAAATATGCTAGAAATTTTACAAATTGATGGAAAAGACATTAGACTTGTTATAAACATATATTGAAAGGAAAAAAAAGCTGCCATCAGAATTGGTAACAATGTCGGTCAATATCAGCCTATTAAGGGAGGTATGAGACAGGGATTTGTAATGTCTCCAGATCTTTTTTCCCTGTACAATGAAAATATTTTCAGAAATGTAGAAGATATGGAAGGAATCAACATTGGAGGAAGATATATCAATAACATTAGATATGCAGACGATACAGTCTTGATTGCAGACAATGAAAAAGACCTGCGACATTTAGTAGATGCGATTGTTGCACACAGTGAACAACTAGGGTTAGAATTGAATAGTAAGAAGTAAGATTATGGTCGTCACTGGGAAGAAGGAAATACCACAATGTGATAAACGAATAACTGGACATATTCGTAAGCAAGTTAATCGGTAAAGTTATCTCGCAACAGTCATAACATCTGATGGGACATGCCTTGGATAGATTAGAACAAGAATTGCCATTGCGAAGGTAGAATTTTTGCTAGATGGAAAACATACTGACCAATAAATTGATATCAATTGAAAAGAGAAAAAAGAGCGGTGACGTGCTACATAGAACCTGTACTTTGTGTGGATGTGAAGCGTGGACAATGAGTAGTCAAGCTGAAAAAACGTATGATGGCTGTAGAGATGTGGTTTCTGAACAAAACGCAAAGAATATCATGGACAGACAGAAAAACCAATGAACAAGCCCTACAAGAAACAAATGAAGATCGTAAACCGAGTAGAGTCATTAGACGTAGACAGTCAAAATTGTTTGGGCATGTTATGAGAAGAAATGACTTGGAGAACTTGAAGACGACTGGAAAGATCGAAGGGAAGAGACCAAGAGGAAGACCGAGAAGTAAATACCTGGATGGCTTTGGCACATGGTATGGTCGAGACAGGAACACGGAGGTAATCCACGACTCTGTTGATCGAGTGATATGGCAAAATATGACCACCCACGCTTGTCGGCATGGCACATGATGGATGGATGGTAAAAGAGGGGGGGGGGGGGGGGGGGGGGCAGGTAACAACCTTGTCGTACTCCTGATCTTATGGTGAAGGGTTTTTAGTGTCCCCTGTTCATTCTTACTGTACATTCACTGTTGCTGTATACATTTCTACATACGTTTATTAGATGTGCACTTACTCCATATCGTTGACGAATTTTCCTGTTCTTGGTCAACAAGGGCTACGTAGAGTGCTTAGTTAAATTCGACTGATTTTTTCCATAAGTTGTATAGAAGCAAAGATGGCCTCTTTGCATCCTTTGTTTTTCTAAATCCAAGTTGTGTTTCACTTATGAATTGGAAACAAATAGGTATATTAAGTTCCTGCGAGAAGAAACGTACTAAACATCAACACGTTTCACATACCTTACAAGGAGATCCCTCGTATCCCGAAATACAGGTGAAAATCCGAAATTAGAAGCACTCAATAAATATATAAAAGGAATAATAAAATAAAATACACACAAACGCGTACAATACGACACACATGACGGCCGAAGTTTCGATTCTCAGAATCTTTGTCAAGGACAGGACAACACGGATAGGACAACGACATATAAAAAAGCACAAAACAAAAAAGCACAACCACCACGTATCCATGTGGGAGCAGAAAAAAGGTCACCTGAACATAATCTTGCCAAGAAATCACAAACAATACAAAAATAATGGGGTTGACTGAGACGTCATGTACGTACGATGTAAACCTTTAACTAGACCCATGCCCTGAGGTCTATACAAGGATGGACCCAGCACCTTAATCTGCTCGATGCGTCATCGGGCGTGTTAAAGTTGCATTTTCTGACTTTACTCACTAGACTCATGATTTTGGGTCATGTGGCAAATATTCTAACAGGAGTCTTAACGCACTCCGTGGATGACGAGGAAAATATTCTAACAGGAGTCTTAACGCACTCCGTTGATGACGAGACAAATAGTCTAACAGGAGTCTTAACGCACTCCGTTGATGACGAGACAAATAGTCTAACAGGAGTCTTAACGCACTCCGTTGATGACGGGACAAATATTCTAACAGAAGTCTTAACGCACCCCGTGGATGACGAGGCAAATATTCTAACGGGAGTCTTAACGCACTCCGTTGATGACGAGACAAATATTCTAACAGGAGTCTTAACGCACTCCGTTGATGACGAGACAAATATTCTAACAGGAGTCTTAACGCACTCCGTTGATGACGAGACAAATATTCTAACAGGAGTCTTAACGCACTCCGTTGATGACGAGACAAATATTCTAACAGGAGTCTTAATGCACTCCGTTGATGACGAGGCTAATATTCTAACAGGAGTCTTAACGCACTCCGTGGATGATGAGGCAAATATTCTAACAAGGGTCCTAACATTAAGGTCAGAAACATGTATGGTTACACCCTCCTCAACAGAAGATTTCGATATGCTTTTAACATCGCAAACATCTATGCTAAATAAAGACTGCTACGGTGACTGCAAATTAGTTATTAGCTATATAGATACACATTAAAGAAGGTCAAATATACGCCAAGAAACTCGGAATTGTATCAATTTTATCGATTGTCCGATCTGGAAATTATATTTCAAGATATCAGTGAGAAATTGAGAAGCGGCTGGCCGAGTGGCTAGAAAGCCGGACTCTCCTTCGGGAGACCCGGGTTCGATCCCTGGGTAAGGTGTGGGATTTTTTTCTGTCGGGGGCAAAAAGAAAATCCTAACCTGCACAGTTCGCGGCGACTGCACTAGCCAGGCGGCCTTAATTCCTCAGGCTCAAAGACACCTTTGCCATACACCGCAAGGTACAATATTAATGACAGTGTAAATGACAGTGAGAAATTGAAAATACTGAAATAATACTGAATTAATACGAAGGAAGACATCTTCCAAGCAATAAAAGTGAGAATAAATAATTACTTATCAATAAAATATATGAAGAAACTCAAAATCAGATTACGAAAGTAAGTACAGAGATAAAAGAAGCCTGACTTGAGGATTCATGCAGGAACATACTCATCATCATGTGCCTTGCCGATAAGCTTGGGCGGTCATATCTCGCCATCTCACGCGATCGCCAGAGATCATCAGCTCTGTGTTCTTATCTCGACTTGTACAGCGTGGTCAGGCCGTCCAGGTATTTACTTCGCTTTCTTCCATTTGTTCTTTTCCCCCTCAATCTTGCCAGTTTTCACCAAGTTCTCCTATTTATTTCTTCTCATAACGTGTTAGAAAATAAATATCACTGTCTAATTTATCTAATCAGTCTACTGTATACATTTGTTTCGTGTAGGATATGAACATTGGTTTTTCTGTCTGTTCATGATACTCTTTGCATTCCCCCCCCCCCCCCCAGAAACCACATTTCCACAGCCATCAGATGTTTTCAGCATGCTTGCTCATTGGCCACGATTCACATCCATGCAAAAGTATAGTTTCTATATAGCGCTTGAAAACTCTGTGTTCTCCATCTTGCAAACGGTTATATTCGCCATAGTGATTCTTGTCCTAATCTCTTCATGGTATCTTTAATAAGATGTTATGATTCTTCTGAGATAATTATACAGATTAATATGTTTATGAATATCCCAATTTACTTGTACATTACATTGTTTTTTTTTTCTTTCTTCCTGGTAACTACCATAATATGTGTCTTCTTACAATTTAATTCTAACCCTAGTTGGTTTATGTGTGCAACAACAGCGTCTATGTTGCAGATCCTGCTCACTGTCTACAATCAAAACTGTTTCATCCACATATCTAATGTTATTGGTTTACGTCCACTAATTGTGATTCCTCACACATCTTATAAATTTCTGAAAAGAGTTTCATTGTGCAGAGAACAAAAGATCTGGAGACATTACACACGCATGTCTCACACCTGTCCTAATAGGCTGATATTGACATATTTCCTTATCAATCCTTATGACAGCTTGTTGTTTCCAATACAGTTTTTACATATCAAAGGTATTTCGCATTAATTTGTAAATCTGCAAGCAGCTTTATCATGTTGACACGTCTTACATAATCGAAAGACTTTGTGTAGTCAATAAAGCAATGGTGTGGATCTGTGTTTATTTATATGGAACGTTCAATTAATGTTCTCAGCATATACACAGTATTTACTGTATCCTTGCCTTCTATGAACCCACAGTGTTCCTCTTTTCATTTGGTTGGTATTATCTTCCTAATACTTTGCATGATGATTCTTAGCAAAACATTTGCGATGTGGCTTCCATCTTCCAAAGTGGAACTGTAGACACACGATATAGTATAATGTTTGCACGAGTTATCTCTGAGTGGAACTGTGGACATAAAACATGGTTTAACCCTCACTAAAACTGTACTCGCATGACATGGTATGATACTGGAGCCAGTGTGATATTCCGTATGAATGTTATGTACAGCGACGATCTTCAACCCCGCTCCATGTTCATTTATTCAGCATACACTATCTGCTCGTGCTGATTCGCTGAATGCTTCTTTTTCAGTTCCCTGTGACCCTGGCCATCAACTTACCTAAGACGCAATCCTGTTTGTTGTCACTTGGCGTAGTATCATAGTCCATTTTGGAATCTTCTTCCTCAACGTGTATTTGTGTCAGTTTTCCTGTCTCTATTCAGATTCCATCCAAGTCTGTGGGCTCTATCTACCCGTGATTAGGTTTTCTTTATTTAACAATGTTACCAGGGCGTACGTAGCCTGAAGGCCTGCTCTTTGTGATTTATGTCTGCCGTAGGATTTTTGCTACCATGTTGGGATAATTCACGAATATGTCACACTTAATCATGATTTGCCGGTCTCTCTGGCCGAGGGGTTACAACACTTTCTCCATAATCCCGTTTATCACGCAGAGTCTCGTAGTGGGCGAGAGCTGTAAGCGGTTCGAACCCCGCTGGTGACTTGCGGGATAACTGAGCCGGCCGCTCAGAAGGCAATGGCAAACTACTGAGCGTAATCTTGCCAAGAAATCAACAGACAGCTGAAAGATGCTGCTGTTGACAGCGATGTCCTTTAAAAGATATGCGAATTAAAAAAAATCATGATTTATACCAGAGGCGTCAATCAAGAGGGCATTTGACATATAGTTCGAACAGGCGTGACTATGCGGTCGATCAGGTAGATCCGAGCTCTGCCACGGGAAGTCTCCCTATCCCATGACTTGCATATACTTAAGGTCATTCACGTCGCCTGAATATCCCTGTATTATTATATCGCATTAGTTGTTACGCCGGTCTCTCTGGCTGTGGGGTTACAACACTTTCTCTCTGTAATCCCGTTTATCACGCAGAGTCTCGCAGCGGAGCGAGAACTGAGGTGGTTCGACCCCCGCTCGAGACTTGCGGATACTGAGCCGGCCGCTCAGAAAGCAATGGCAAACTACTGAGCGTAATCTTGCCAAGAGATCAACAGACAGCTGAAAGATGCTGCTGTTGACAGCTAAGTCCTGTAAAAGGATACGCAAAACATTAGTTGTTACAGAATTAGGTGCAGCAGCAATGTTGTGAATTGTGTTCTAGTTTATGTAAATGTAGCAGTAATAAACGTTGCGTAACCACGAGTACTTCTTCGTTTGTCATTCTTATGGTGTTTAGTTTTTACTTTTAGTTTTAGTCGACGGATCGACATCACGGCACACGGGTGTAACGCATAAGTGTTCCGTTCTACTCCTAACTCAAGCCTGAGTCCGGAGGTGCACGAAATCCGTAGCACCGGTGAGGATCCTGAAATACTTTGGGTAGATTTTTGACACGAAATTTTGTCTGGGCAGCAGCATTAGGCTGCTCTTTTTCAATTACCAACTGCCAATGATTTTTTTTTTTTTACATTGCGCAACAATACACATGGGCGTCCGATCTCACTACCCATAGACAGAGGAAACTTTGTTACTAGACATCCACGCGACCAAATCCCGACCCTTACCGGGGCTTGAACCCGGAACCTCCAGCATTCGATGCGGACACCATACCTCGAGACCACTAAGCCCCCGTATTCTTATGGTGTTGCAAAGTGTTAGCTGCAGATGGTTGTTTGTAGCGATTAGCCAAGTGTTGTGTGGAGTTAGTTATGTGTGCTGTACTTCATATTAAGTCAGATGGTTGTTTGTAGCGATTAGCCAAGTGTTGTGTGGAGTTCATATTAAGTCAGATGGTTGTTTGTAGCGATTAGCCAAGTGTTGTGTGGAGTTAGTTATGTGTGCTGTACTTCATATTAAGTCAGATGGTTGTTTGTAGCGATTAGCCAAGTGTTGTGTGGAGTTAGTTATGTGTGCTGTACTTCATATTAAGTCAGATGGTTGTTTGTAGCGATTAGCCAAGTGTTGTGTGGAGTTAGTTATGTGTGCTGTACTTCATATTAAGTCAGATGGTTGTTTGTAGCGATTAGCCAAGTGTTGTGTGGAGTTAGTTATGTGTGCTGTACTTCATATTAAGTCAGATGGTTGTTTGTAGCGATTAGCCAAGTGTTGTGTGGAGTTAGTTATGTGTGCTGTACTTCATATTAAGTCAGATGGTTGTTTGTAGCGATTAGCCAAGTGTTGTGTGGAGTTAGTTATGTGTGCTGTACTTCATATTAAGTCAGATGGTTGTTTGTAGCGATTAGCCAAGTGTTGTGTGGAGTTAGTTATGTGTGCTGTACTTCATATTAAGTCAGATGGTTGTTTGTAGCGATTAGCCAAGTGTTGTGTGGAGTTAGTTATGTGTGCTGTACTTCATATTAAGTCAGATGGTTGTTTGTAGCGATTAGCCAAGTGTTGTGTGGAGTTAGTTATGTGTGCTGTACTTCATATTAAGTCAGATGGTTGTTTGTAGCGATTAGCCAAGTGTTGTGTGGAGTTAGTTATGTGTGCTGTACTTCATATTAAGTCAGATGGTTGTTTGTAGCGATTAGCCAAGTGTTGTGTGGAGTTAGTTATGTGTGCTGTACTTCATATTAAGTCAGATGGTTGTTTGTAGCGATTAGCCAAGTGTTGTGTGGAGTTAGTTATGTGTGCTGTACTTCATATTAAGTCAGATGGTTGTTTGTAGCGATTAGCCAAGTGTTGTGTGGAGTTAGTTATGTGTGCTGTACTTCATATTAAGTCAGATGGTTGTTTGTAGCGATTAGCCAAGTGTTGTGTGGAGTTAGTTATGTGTGCTGTACTTCATATTAAGTCAGATGGTTGTTTGTAGCGATTAGCCAAGTGTTGTGTGGAGTTAGTTATGTGTGCTGTACTTCATATTAAGTCAGATGGTTGTTTGTAGCGATTAGCCAAGTGTTGTGTGGAGTTAGTTATGTGTGCTGTACTTCATATTAAGTCAGATGGTTGTTTGTAGCGATTAGCCAAGTGTTGTGTGGAGTTAGTTATGTGTGCTGTACTTCATATTAAGTCAGATGGTTGTTTGTAGCGATTAGCCAAGTGTTGTGTGGAGTTAGTTATGTGTGCTGTACTTCATATTAAGTCAGATGGTTGTTTGTAGCGATTAGCCAAGTGTTGTGTGGAGTTAGTTATGTGTGCTGTACTTCATATTAAGTCAGATGGTTGTTTGTAGCGATTAGCCAAGTGTTGTGTGGAGTTAGTTATGTGTGCTGTACTTCATATTAAGTCAGATGGTTGTTTGTAGCGATTAGCCAAGTGTTGTGTGGAGTTAGTTATGTGTGCTGTACTTCATATTAAGTCAGATGGTTGTTTGTAGCGATTAGCCAAGTGTTGTGTGGAGTTAGTTATGTGTGCTGTACTTCATATTAAGTCAGATGGTGCATGCGCTAGTGACAGAACTTTTTAACATCGTGGGCGGGCAGCAGCATGATCGCCCTAACTGAAGCACTGGTATTCTGCCTGATGGCCTAGTTATTGGCAGATATGCTACTACAGGTCCCTGGACTCAATACGCTTACGTGTCCTATCACAGCAGACACAGGTTACGACGTCGGAATTAAAGCAAACAGTTCGTTCGGTTCGGTATTTACACCCTAACAAGATATTAACATTTAAAAAAATAACAAATCCGATGCCGTTCCACCTGCTTCTTAAGTGTCGGTTATTGTTGGGGTTTTGTGAATATTTATTATCTTAATTTTGTTGTTCTCTTTCTAGTTAGCCATCAACAGGACTGGTTATATTTTCCAGTCTGTAATTTTCGGGATCGATTGGGTTCTATGTGACTCATGCTGATTGGCATTTTCTATATCGCGTTCAGTTTGTCCTGATGAGGTCTTGTCCTGGCGAGGACCTCTCAGATACTTATACACATATTCCTACAAACACGATTGTACAAACCACATTGTTGTAAAATGAACTCTACTGAATCCTCACATGTCTCACAGTTTCCAGTGTGGTGACATACAGTTAAATATAGAATTACAAGTGTTACCACTGTTGCAGACATCTCCAGTGAAGCCAGGAATACACGAGAGACAGTGACCAGTCAGTGCATCACAGGCTCCGTAAAGACAGTTCTCGGGGCATGAAGCGTTGCAGTACTCGCCATAAGTGCCTGGAGGGCAGTAGTATAACTTAGGATATTCACACGACCCAGTGATGCGAGAGCATCGGGCATACAGATCACAGGAACATTGTTTTTCACAGGACAGCCCATACACATTCCATGCACATGCCGCCTCTAGAGAGCAGATCATAGGAGGCATTATTGTAATCAATATTACTATTTACTGCATACATAGACTACGTTATTTATTTTTTTAAATGCAAGGAACTTCTTCCTCTTTTTCTTCTTCGTTCTTAACTGAGTATGGATTGGGACTGCTCACAATGTCAAACAGTTGTAACACTAGAGCGCATGCAGAATGAAGCTTCACGGGTGATCCTAGAATGCACAAGGGCCACGCCAGTAGTGTGGCTGAGATATATCCTAGCTTTACCCACGATTGCCGACAAGCTCACGGTCCTCAGGCTAAGTTATATCACCGAGTGACAGCAGACAAAGAACACCCTCTCCATGGAGCCATACACACAGTTAAAGGACATATTCCGATAAGATGACAATCATGGTTGGCCTAGTTAGAGGACACAATCAGATCAGTGTGCATGCTTGACACCATTTGGGTGGGGAGAGAAGTGGATCAAGGACCTGGGGTGACTGGGATGTGCAAAAATCTATTCACGACAGCTCACACCCTGGCGAAGTAATCATCTGACAATACTTCTGTACCGATTGACACTGACAAATTTGAATCTATCACATAATTCTGGGAATCAGATCCGAGTTCTCAAGTCAGCATCAATGTTGTGTAAACATATACTTCTGCAACTGTGGCTTTTGTGGAATCGTTAGGAAATGATGCTAGTAATGCCGATAGTCTGGTCCGACTAGGGTCCAGTGACTGCCGTCGTCATCCGCTAGCTTAATGATATGAAATGGAAACAAATAGGTATTTTAAACTCCTGCGAGAAAAAACGAACTAAACATCAACAAACGTTGCACATACCTTACAAGGAGATCCACGTGTCGCGAAATACAGGTGAAAAATCCGAAATCAGAAGCACTCAATAAATATAAAAATGAATAATAAAATAAGATAAAATACACACGAACGCATACAATACGACACACAGACGTTTCGATTCTCAGAATCTTTGTCAATGACAACACAGCTAACAACGAGATACAGCAAACGAAAGACCACAATACACTAACACACGATCTATAACTTAGCCACGTGAGGCCGGAAAGATGACTTGGCCAGCTGAATTAAAAATGGGTTGCCAAAAAGGATTGGAGTAGCCAAAAATATGTGAACAGTCTGCTATGAAAATATAGGAAAGTGAGGACAATTAAGTTAGATATGGGGGGGGGGGGGACAGCATAGTAATAGATAGTGTGAACAATTAGGGAAGATGCCACAGTTATACTGTAGCGTCCACAAGCGTATTAATTCCGGCTGGGTGGATGCATCCCAGATTGTTGATTAGTTGGCATTCAATTTTAAGTCTGACGCCGCTATTGGAGAAGCAAGGTTTTAGTGCGGTGACACATGTATCGTCGGCTCCATTATGGTTGAAGGAATTGAAATGGTTGGGGACAGGTTTGTCAGCGCCCTGATTGATGTCCCTGAGGTGTTCCCTGAAACGATCCGCTAGACGTCTGCCCGTTTGGCCAATGTATTTCATGTCACATCGTTTGCAGATGATAACATAAATCAGATTGCGGGATGTGCAAGTGAAAGAATCTTTCAAGGTGAAGGTACCTCGGGGAAATGCAATCTCTGGTGTCTGAACAACGTATGGGCATGTCAGACAGTTCCTACGATGGCATTCGAATGTGCCCACGGATGAGGTAACCGTGGGTAGGCGACTATGCACAAGGTGGTCTCTGAGGCTCTGGTTAGGGCGGAAAATTACCCTGGGGCCATTGGAGAATACCTCACGAGTGGTAGGATCGGATTCCAAGATGGACCAGTGTCTCAGGAAAATGTGCTTGATGGCATAGGCATGTGGGTGGAAGGTGAGGATAAGCTTGGGTTCATTGTTCGGAGGTCGCGTATGCTTGGCCAGGGACATTTCACTCGAGACCTGGGTTATGCGGCAGAAAGCTGTCGACAAGACGTCTTCTGGGTAGGACCGTCTGCGGAAAAAGTCCAGCATTTCGTGGGCTCTCCCGAGGAAGTCATTATCGTCCTCACAGATACGACGAAGGCGGAGTAGCTGGGAATATGGGATGGAATCTTTGCAGCTTTTGGGTTCGGATGAGTAGTACAGGAGGAAACCGTGAGCATAAGTAGGTTTATAGTACACGGAGGTCGTCAGGCCTGTAGGGTGTAACTTGATGGTGGTGTCAAAGAAATTGACAGAGGTGGTAGAAATTTCTGAGGTGAATTTGATCGATGGATGGAAGTTATTGACATAATTAATGAAACGGTTCAGTTCCGCCTATGACATGTCAGTGAGACCTATGCCGTCATCGATGTAGCGTCGGTAAAAAGAAGGGAGAAGACCATCATAGCTAAGTTCAATCTGGTGTTCCAGATGTCCCATAAATACACATGCGTAGCTGGGTCCCATTTTAGTGCCCATGGCGACACCGCTGATTTGTTCAAAGTAGTGGTTATTGAACTTAAAGGAATTATTGGTGAGGACCAATTCAGCGAGTCTCACAAGTGTGCGTGTAGGGATGGCTTGATCTGTGCGTTGATCCAGAAAGAACTGTAGCGCCTTGAGGCCATCAGCGTGAGGAATGGAGGTGTAGAGGGAACATACATCCATTAGGAATAGTCTGTATGTGTTCCCATGAGTCAGTTGGAGAGAGTTGAATGAAAGTAACGCATGCGTTGTATCCTTGATGTATGACGGGAGATTCGCAACTAGAGGTTGGAAAATCCTGTCAAGAAACGCTGAGATCAGTTCAGTCGGGCATGAGCAGGCGGAAACTATCGGACGCCCAGGATTTTTGAGTTTATGTATTTTGGGCAACATGTAGAGGGTGGGTTTGCCCAAGTCAGAGTCATGGATGTGAAGTGAAGTAGCACTGGGTGGTAAGGCATCCTCACGTATGAGCTGTTTGATGGTGTTTTGGATCTTCCGGTTATAGGAGAGAGTGGGGTCTTCGGTGCAGGGTGAATAATTATCAGGTTTATTGAGTTGAGACATGACTTCCTCGACATATAGATCTTTTTGCCAAACAACCACCGCACCCCCTTTATCCGCCGGTTTGATGACTATGTCCTGTCTGCGCTGTAGTTGAGACAGGGCACGCCATTCGGACGGGGATAGGTTGGAGCGTTTCAAGCGAGGGAAAGAAAGTTGCTTGATCTCATGGAGTGTGTTAGCTATGTAGAGGTCAAGCTCGTTCGAAGCTCCGGAGGGTGGGGTCCATGTGGAACGGGATTTGGTTGAAGATGGAAAAATATCAGGAAGCTGTGGGGTGGGACTGAGGACAGGCTTGTCTCTGTGGTGGTACTTGAGACGGAGTGGTCTGTGGAAGTTGGAGACGTCTTCCAAAATGGCGCGACTGTCCATACGGGGGGAGGGGGGGGGGTAGAGGGACACAACTGAGACCTTTCCCTAACACAGCATGTTCTTCAGGAGACAGTGGTAGGTCAGGCGGTATGCATACCACTTTGGTGTGGCTGATGGGTGTCGAAGTGGGGGGAGGGACATGGGGACGTAGATGGCTAATTTTGTCTTTCTTGCGTGAAGACAGACATTTATATAGTTCTCTATTATAATGTTGAATGATGGAGGTGATCAAATGGAAGGCAAGCTGGTTGTTGAACGTCAGTAGATGCAGAGTCCGGTACAGGTTGTGCTTGGTGTCCTTGAGTTCGGAGATATGTCGTTGATGCACATTTACTGCCAGCTTCATGTACTTGATAGACTGCTCCTGTGCTAGGCGATTGAAGAGCCGTGTCTCAGCAGGAACCAGTTTGCCTAACGAGAGATGAATGTTGCTCCGGAAGCCTTTGGGTGTAATTTTGAGCCGGAGACAGTTGTTCAGGAAATTCAAATGGCAGGAAAAGCGAGTGATGTTAAACATAGTGCGCGCGAGGCTGATAGCTGCACGGGACATGTCCTGGGGCATGAGGGCAAATATGTCCGAGACGCTGTGGTGGAGAGATGACATAGTCCGTCTGTCAGCAGGCATGATCGGCTGCAGGTCGGTAAACATGAAATAATGGATATATAAACTAAAAAACTGACAACAGGAAAACGGACAATGAGAAGGGGTAGCAGCCAGGAAATTAAATGATATGGAATAGAGAGAAAAAGCAGCGGCTGCAGCAGGATATAACAATATGAAATGGAAACAAATAGGTATTTTAAACTCCTGCGAGAAAAAACGAACTAAACATCAACAAACGTTGCACATACCTTACAAGGAGATCCACGTGTCGCGAAATCTTCTTCTTCTTCTTCTTCTTCTTCTTCTTCTTCTTCTTCTTCTTCTTCTTCTTCTTCTTCTTCTTCTTCAGCGTTCCGAGCCATTGAGGTTCTTTGCTGCAAATACAATCCGTCTCCATTCGTCTCTCTGGTGGACCTTCTCTTGCCAGTCGTTGATTCCAAGTGCTTGTAGGTCTGTACATGTATTATCTCTCCACCGCCTTCTTGGTCTACCTCGGGGTCTACGGTCATTTATTTCCTGAGTGTAAGCGAGTTTTGTTTCCCTATTATCTTCCATTCTGTCTTTCTTTCCATTGTCGCGAAATACAGGTGAAAAATCCGAAATCAGAAGCACTCAATAAATATAAAAATGAATAATAAAATAAGATAAAATACACACGAACGCTTACAATACGACACACAGACGTTTCGATTCTCAGAATCTTTGTCAATGACAACACAGCTAACAACGAGATTGTCAAAGACTGAAGGATAGAGGTCTGAGGTCTGCCTCAAGATAGAAGACCACCGGGAAGAGTGGTCAACCTCAAGTAGATCAGAGGTAACACAGTGCCCCGGTATGAGGGCAGGGTAGGTAATAGGAAGGGGGACTGTTAACTAGTTCTCTCATGAGACACGGAGACGTCGACCAGATAGTTAGTACTCTGGTCACGGCAGAATCACGCCTACGTGATAGCCACACAGAAGTGGATTGCCACTCAATAGGAGACGGCTGCTATAAGCGTGCTGAGTGTGACAGCACGCAAAAAGGCGAAGGACGCACAAGGTCCTTCCGCGTGCTGTGTAGCCACGCGAGGAGAAGAATCAGACTGGGGACTGACTTCTTAGCGAGCGCACCGTTTAGTGTCGATAGGGGTTTCTGTAGCCAAGTAGATAGAGATTAGCAATAGGCTTAGGAAACTAGTGATAGGCAATTCTGTGGCTTTGTGTGTGATTTGATAGCGACTGTTTTGTAAATGTAAAGAGCCAACGGCAATAAAATGTATCCTCTCACACGACTTGCAAGTTTCTTGTGTGGTGCGAGAGAAGTAATCCTATGATGCCTGAAACATCGGTTGCTGACAGAGATACAGCAAACGAAAGACCACAATACACTAACACACGATCTATAACTTAGCCACGTGAGGTCGGAAAGATGACTTGGCCAGCTGAATTAAAAATGGGTTGCCAAAAAGGATTGGAGTAGCCAAAAATATGTGAACAGTCTGCTATGAAAATATAGGAAAGTGAGGACAATTAAGTTAGATATGGGGGGGGGGGGGGGACAGCATAGTAATAGATAGTGTGAACAATTAGGGGGGATGCCAGGGAAGAAATCCTGTACGTCCGATAGTTTCCGCATGCTCATGCCCGACTGAACTGATCTCAGCGTTTCTTGACAGGATTTTCCAACCTCTAGTTGCGAATCTCCCGTCATACATCAAGGATACAACGCATGCGTTATTTTCATTCAACTCTCTCCAACTGACTCCTGGGAACACATACAGACTATTCCTAATGGATGTATGTTCCCTCTATACCTCCATTCCCCACGCCGATGGCCTCAAGGCGCTACAGTTCTTTCTGGATCAACGCACAGATCAAGCCATCCCTACACGCACACTTGTGAGACTCGCTGAATTGGTCCTCACCAATAATTCGTTTGAGTTCAATGGCCACTACTTTAAACAAATCAGCGGTGTCGCCATGGGCACTAAAATTGGACCCAGCTACGCATGTGTATTTATGGGACATCTGGAACACCAGATTGAACTGAGATATGATGGTCTTCTCCCTTCTTTTTACCGACGCTACATCGATGACGGCATAGGTCTCACTGACATGTCAGAGGCGGAACTGAACCGTTTCATTAATTATGTCAATAACTTCCATCCATCGATCAAATTCACCTCAGAAATTTCTACCACCTCTGTCAATTTCCTTGACACCACCATCAAGTTAAACCCTACAGGCCTGACGACCTCCGTGTACTATAAACCTACTGATGCTCACGGTTTCCTCCTGTACAGCTCATCCCACCCCAAAAGCTGCAAAGATTCCATCCCATATTCCCAGCTACTCCGCCTTCGTCGTATCTGTCAGGACGATAATGACTTCCTCGAGAGAGCCCACGAAATGCTGGACTTTTTCCGCAGACGGTCATACCCAGAGGACGTCTTGTCGACAGCTTTCTGCCGCATAACCCAGGTCTCGCGGGAAATGTCTCTCGCCAAGCATACGCGACCTCCGAACAATGAACCCAAGCTTATCCTCACCTTCCACCCACATGCCTATGCCATCAAGCACATTTTCCTGAGACACTGGTCCATCTTGGAATCCGATCCTACCACTCGTGAGGTATTCTCCAATGGCCCCAGGGTAATTTTCCGCCGTAACCAGAGCCTCAGAGACCACCTTGTGCATAGTCGCCTCCCCACGGTTACCTCATCCGTGGGCACATTCGAATGCCATCGTAGGAACTGTCTGACATGCCCATACGTTGTTCAGACACCAGAGATTGCATTTCCCCGAGGTACCTTCACCTTGAAAGATTCTTTCACTTGCACATCCCGCAATCTGATTTATGTTATCATCTGCAAACGATGTGACATGAAATACATTGGCCAAACGGGCAGACGTCTTGCGGATCGTTTAAGGGAACACCTCAGGGACATCAATCAGGGCGCTAAGAAACCTGTCCCCAACCATTTCAATTCCTTCAACCATAATGGAGCCGACTATGCATGTGTCACCGCACTATAACCTTGCTTCTCCAATAGCGGCGTCAGACTTAAAATTGAATGCCAACTAATCAACAATCTGGGATGCATCCACCCAGCCGGAATTAATACGGTTGTGGACGCTACAGTATAACTGTGGCATCTTCCCTAATTGTTCACACTATCTATTACTATGCTGTCCCCCCCCCCCCATATCTAACTTAATTGTCCTCACTTTCCTATATTTTCATAGCAGACTGTTCACATATTTTTGGCTACTCCAATCCTTTTTGGCAACCCATTTTTAATTCAGCTGGCCAAGTCATCTTTCCGGCCTCACGTGGCTAAGTTATAGATCGTGTGTTAATGTATTGTGGTCTTTCGTTTGCTGTATCTCGTTGTTAGCTGTGTTGTCATTGACAAAGATTCTGAGAATCGAAACGTCTGTGTGTCGTATTGTATGCGTTCGTGTGTATTTTATCTTATTTTATTATTCATTTTTATATAAATTGAGTGCTTCTGATTTCGGATTTTTCACCTGTATTTCGCGACACGTGGATCTCCTTGTAAGGTATGTGCAACGTTTGTTGATGTGTAGTTCGTTTTTTCTGGCAGGAGTTTAAAATACCTATTTGTTTCCATTTCATATTGTTATATCCTGCTGCAGCCGCTGCTTTTTCCCGCTAGCTTAAGGAAAGATTGGCCACCGACTGCACCTTGTATTCAGCTCTACACACGGCTTCTGCCATGGCACTTGTGTTTTAAAGTATGGCCTCATTTCTAAACATTCGTAAATCAACTTATAACAACATGATGTTTAATGGAAGACATGTAGTCCTTTAGCATATTCTATGATGTTTCTTTTGCATTCTTGGTCTTTCCTCAGTCTAGTCCTGTCTTGCAGTAGCTTACTAGTCGACAGGATCGACTTCATTGCACCTGATCTTCATCCCACATGGCTCAGTCTCTTTCTTCAGATAGGAAAGCGTCACACAACGCACGAATTCCCTATCACCAGGGACGACCCTCAGGCGTCTTAGAAAACATGAATCGTGAACTGAAGGACGAGGCCCGGAATCGAACCCACTGCCTTCGGAACCCGAATCAGACGGCTTGACCACTTCGTCACTACAGCAGTCATTCATAAATAAGCCATTACTGGCACTAATGCTGATTCTGAGGTCGGGGTTAAACCCTCTACACCGGCCAGTTGACTTCTCGCCCTTCTTGACTTGAGAAGGAAAATCGCAAGTACCTCTGAAGTCGGAGTGGGTTCCCTTGATGGCGAGTGACACGTTTAATAGTGAAAGCTAATCCCCAAGCTAAATTTAGCCCAGTGCTACTATAAGTAGCCTGTGTGGATTAAGCTTGATTTCTAAGCGAGCAAGCACCCAAAAAAAATTTTAACAAATAAATAAACTTTAAAATTTTAGTTCATTCGCAAACGATCGTACGAGAAGCTTACATAGTAATTCATATCATGATTTGGCCAAAGAAATACAAGTAAATAGTTACAGGAATGTACATCATCAACTAGTTATGGACATGACATGTACATCATCATCTAGTTATAACATCAGCAACCGGATTCTCCGTTGTGCTGCGCCAGTGATCTGTACATCACTAACCTATGCATATAATCAGTGTCTCACCAAAGGCCACTTTCCATCAGCTCTCAAAATCGCTAAAGTGTACCCTCTTGTTAAATCTGGTTCATTAGACAATGGTCTCCCGAACAATTACAGACCCATTTCCTTACTATCATCACTATCTAAGCCACTAGAAAAACACATCCATAAAGTAACATTACAGTATTTAGTTCGCAACAAGCTTATTGTTGACAGCCAATCAGGATTTCGACCAAAGTATTCTTGCCATACGGCCCTAACAAACATGATAGAAAATTGGCACGAGAGTATAAACAAAAACAGTCTATGTGGAACTGTGTTTATTGATTTCAAGAAAGCATTTGATATGATAGACCATGTTATTTTAATTAAAAAACTTGAGACAATGAAAATTGGCCCTAATGTAGTCACTCTAATATCATCTTTTCTATCAAACAGAAAGCAAGTAGTATCACATAATAAATCTCTGTCTTTAACCACTACCTTCAATATTGGAGTACCGCAATGCTCTATTCTTGGCCCTCTATTATTTGCCATATATATTAACGATCTACGTTTGCATCTTTCGTCGTCCTGCGATCTATTTGCAGATGACTGTACAGTGTACACAAACGCTGAAAACTGTATTTTACTGGAGTCGTATTTACAACAAGAATTAAATAATGTAGTTATGTGGAGCTATTCAAACCGTTTGCAAATTAACATCACTAAATTACAAGCAATGTTATTAACAGCCAGACAAAGACTTCAAACTCTAAGCTCACACACGTCACTTCAACTTCACATCGATAACATGCCAGTAGAAAGTGTAATTGGGCACAAAACATTAGGCCTAATTATTGATAGAAACCTAACCTTTAATTGCCACGTTCAAGCGATCATTAAACAAACAGCAAAAAAATGTCTACCAACTCGCCAAAATTAAAAACTTCCTTGATGACGACACAAGGAAACTATTCTATACTTCTCATATACAGACACACTTTGACTACTGCTCTACAATCTGGGACGGTTGTTCTAATTCAAACACCAAGCGACTTTACTCACTCCAAAAACGGGACATGAGTCTAATTTATAGCTAACATTTATCTGACAATCCTAGCCTGTATAAACGCCTTCAGTTACTACCATTCCGCAAACGCCTGCTTTTCAATAAAGCTAAACTAATTCACAAAATCCTGCATCGGAATGCCCCAAATTACCTTTGGCCATTGTTTAAATATAATGCTAAACACAGTAAACGTTTAAATATACTACACATTCCGAAGCCTAGCATTGACTTATACAAAACAAGCTTAACGTACTCTGCAGCTCAGCTGTGGAACAATCTTCCACAAGAAATCAAAGACATCACCAATCCCTATTCATATAATCGCAAATTATTCGAACACTATCTCAATACGGATTACCTTCCCCCTTAATAATAGAGATAATAATAATAATAACAAAACCCTAGTATAACAGCCAGTCCCCTTTTTGTAGGCCAGTATATTCCACATGGCTAATAACAAGTGTCAGACCATTATCTAATATTACTGTGTCGTGTAGTTTTGATGTTCGCATTTTGCCCAAGGCTTTATAATACATATATTTTATATTGTTGCCGTTCTTTGTTAGTCTTGAATGATGTGTGAATGAAATAATGTATGAAAGAGAGTGATAGAAGGGCAGAATGTTAGACGGGCCTGCGTGCCCAATTCTTAACCCTTTGAAAATAAAGTTTGGTCGTTCGTTCGTTCGTTCATGTTAGTTACTGGAAATACAGGTATAGAGTTACAGTAATGTACACCATCATCTAGTTATGGACATATTAGTTACTGGAAATACAGGTATAGAGTTACAGTAATGTACATCATCATCTAGTTATGGACATGTTAGTTACTGGAAATACAGGTATAGAGTTACAGTAATGTACATCAGTCAGTCAGGTCTTAGTCAGATATGACTGAGCTACCGTATAACAGTAGACGGTACTACCTGGTTTCTGTTAGCGCCGAGCGTTGGGCGGCGCTTACCAAACCCGACACCCCACATTGTGCCAACGGCTTCGTGCGGAAGAGCGCAATTGGGAGGGTACACGCCTTACCCTGGTGCAAGGAAATGCAAGCTAAAGACAAAATTGTCATGGCAGGGCAGACCAGGCCCTAAGCCTTGGTTGGCGACTGGTCTAGGATCGAAGCTCTGACAGGCGGACAGTTAGAGCATTGCTTTGCTGATCCGGCAGCTTCTGCAGCTTGTCTTGTTCCAGATGTAGGGGTGTTACCTTTCCTCTGGAGTGAACTAGGCAGGCCGAGAGAGGGATCATGCTGCATGGGCAACACATGATCTCTATATTTTAGCCCAAACTTTGTGCTATGGAGAGGCAATAACTCCATCCCTGGTCTTAACTGGTCTCGGAATCAAAGCGAGAGGCAACTGTTACGGGTTATAAGTCCTTGTCAGTTGGCGTTGACATGGGGCGCCACGCGTTGCCTCTGACGGTGGGAGACACCTATAGGTGTCACTGATCAGCTACCGCCCGCCTCAAGCTGGGCAGCCCCCAGCCAATTGGGTGCTGATCCGCCACAGCCTGCCTGCTTCAATGGGTGCTTGGGGCTAGGACAAAATCTGAATCGCAGGCTGTAAAACCAATGCACCAGGCACAAACAAAAATATAAATAGAAACCTCAAGCTACGGCTTGCAACCTGGAACGTGAGAACCATGTGTCCAGGATTTTCCACTGACTTGACCAATATTGACGATGTGAGAAAAACGGCTGTGATTGATGCCGAACTCAATCGTCTTAACATTGATATTGCTGGCCTGCAGGAGACTCGCCTCGCTGAGGAAGGGTCACTCAGGGAAAACAACTACACCTTTTTCTGGAAGGGTAAAGGGCAGGCAGAAAAAAGGCAACACGGTGTGGGCTTTGCAGTGAAGAATTCGCTACTGGGAATGATTGAAATTCCAGCAGGAGGAAATGAAAGACTATTATCCCTGCGCTTGGCAACCTCTTGTGGGATTGCCACCATTATTACTGCATATGCACCGACACTCGATTCCTCTGATGATGTGAAGGATTTGTTCTATGAGGAGTTAGACTCTGTGATTAAGGCAGTTCCAAAATCCGACTACATTTATATGCTCGGTGATTTCAATGCTCGTGTGGGCAAGGACTCGAGTTCATGGCCAGTGTGCCTTGGAAAATACAACATCGGTCGCATGAATGAAAATGAGCAAAGGCTGCTGGAGCATTGCACCAGTAATGACCTATGTATTACAAACTCTTTTTTTAAAACAAAAGAGATGCATAAGGTCACATGGAAACATCCAAGATCCGGCCATTGGCACCAGCTGGACTTCATCATCACACGGAGACAACATCTGAACCATATATCATTGACTCGTAGTTACCACAGTGCTGACTGTGATACGGATCATTCTTTGGTTGTTGCAAGGGTTAGACTGAGACCAAAGAGAATCTACACAGCTAAACACAAATCTAGCCCCAGGATTAATATTATTAACACTCATGATCCTGAAAAGTGCTTTCAGTTTCAACAGCAACTTGAAGACGCTTTCACTGATACACCAGAAAATTGTACAGTAAATGAAAAGTGGGGTCAAATTAAGGAAACTCTTTGTAAAACTGCTGTAAGGGTTTACGGCACTGTGGATCATAAGAGGCAGGACTGGTTTGCGGCCAACAGCGAGACTCTGCAGCCCTTGATTGATAAGAAGAAGAAAGCTCTCTTAAGAAACAAGGAAAGACCAACGCGTAACACTCTGAATGAGCTAAGGCAAGCTAGGAAGGATGTGCAAAAGGCTGCCAGGCAGTGTGCAAATGATTATTGGATCAAGTTATGTGAGTCCATTCAAATCGCAAGTGATAAGGGAGACATAAGAAGCATGTATGAAGGAATAAAGAAAGCCTGTGGTCCAGTGATCAAAAGAAGTGCACCATTGAAAACCTTGACTGGAGAAGTCATCACTGATAAGAAACAGCAGATGGACAGATGGGTAGAGCACTATTTGGAGCTTTACTCAAGTGAGACCAAACTAGCGGATAATGCCCTCAACGCCATAGAGGCTCTACCAACTCTTGACCACCTGGACACACTTCCCACCATAACAGAAGTTAAGTGTGCTATAAATGAACTTGCATCTGGCAAGGCTCCAGGTAAGGATGGGATTCCAATAGAGGTTATCAGGAGTGGGCAAGACACACTCACTATACAGAACCACCAGCTAATAGAGCTATGCTGGCGTGAAGGACAAGTCCCACAGGATTTCAAAGATTCAAGCATCATAACACTGTACAAGAACAAGGGCGATCGGAGCGACTGCAAAAACTATAGGGGTATCTCACTTCTGTGTATTGTTGGAAAAGTATTTGCCAGAATTGTTCTGCGCAGACCTCAAGTCCTAGGAGATCAAGTCTACCCCGAATCACAGTGTGGCTTTCGACAGAACCGGTCTACCACTGATATGATATTCTCATTGCGACAAATGCAAGAAAAATGCCGTGAACAGAATCAACCACTGTTTATTGCCTTCATCGACCTCACAAAGGCATTTGATTTGGTCAGTCGTGAGGGTCTGTTCAAGGCACTAAAGAAGATTGGCTGCCCACCAACTCTTCTGTCCATTGTGGAATCGTTCCACACAGGCATGAAGGGTATAATAAAGTTTGATGGTGCAACTTCTGAAGAATTTGAAATCAAGAGTGGAGTTAAGCAAGGTTGTGTACTAGCTCCCACCCTCTTTGGAATATACTTTTCACTTCTACTGAAATATGCATTTCGTGATCAGGATGGTGGTATATACATTCACTCACGCTCAGATGGCGGCCTCTACAATGCTCAGAGATTGAAGGCTAAGACCAAGATTAGGAGGGTACTGATCAGAGAGTTGCTTTTTGCAGATGATGCTGCAGTTACGACCCACTCTGAGGAAGAATTGCAATGTCTACTATCTGCATTCTCCAATGCTTGTTCTGAATTTGGTTTAACAATTAGCAAAAAGAAGACACAGATTATGTCACAAGGTGCACATGGGGTACCATCAATCTTTATTGACGACGCCGAACTAGAGATAGTAGACCATTTTACATATCTAGGATCAGTGGTAAATAGCAAATTATCCCTAGATCAGGAAATCAACATCCGGATTGGTAAGGCAGCAACAACAATGAACAGGTTAAGAAAAAGAGTCTGGGAGAACAGGAAGCTTACTGCCAAAACAAAAGTCCTTGTCTATCAAGCCTGTGTCCTTAGTACTCTTCTCTATGGCAGTGAAACCTGGACAACTTACTCACACCAAGAGAACAATTTAAACAGCTTTCATATGCGGTGTCTGCGAAGAATTCTTGGTATTAAGTGGCAAGACAAAATCACAAATACTGAAGTATTGGAAAGATCAGGTTGTGTGACAGTTTATTCCATGCTCAGTCTTCGTAGACTTAGATGGATAGGACATCTTAGGAGGATGGATGATGGTAGAATACCAAAGGATATCTTTTTTGGTGAAATACAGATGGGTAAGAGATCTCAGGGTCGGCCTCTACTACGATACAAAGATGTGTGTAAGCGGGACATGATTGATACAGGCATTGATAATGCACATTGGGAGCAAGTCGCCACTGAACGTGTTGCATGGAGGGCAAATATCAGAAATGGAATAAAGTCAAAGGAGAAAATTATTGCAGAAAAGTCACACACCAAGCGTTTGAGACGTAAGATGGTGCATGATGGTGGAAATGACCACGTGTTCACATGCACCCACTGTGAACGGACATTTACAGCGCAAATTGGCCTTATCAGTCACACTCGCTACCGCCATAGTTAAAAGTTATTATGCCTTTTTAAAGCACAAACTATCGTCTGTCAAGACGGCAAGGTGCCAAATGAAAACAAATGAATGTACATCATCATCTAGTTATGGACATGTTAGTTACTGGAAATACAGGTATAGAGTTACAGTAATGTACGTCGTCATCTAGTTATGGACATATTAGTTACTGGAAATACAGGTATAGAGTTACAGTAATGTACACTATCATCTAGTTATGGACATATTAGTTACTGGAAATGTGCCGTATTGACAGACAATTGTTTCTTACATTGTGCTTCAAGAAAGGCCTACTAATTACAAAGCATATCGGTGGCGAATGAGACTGATCAAACCAATAGGCGCTGTACATGTTCGTCCACAATGGATGCATGGTTATTTCTACCTTTATACACTATTGGACGTCTCACACGCTGAATGTGTGACCCGTCTGTAATACTGTTCTTCTTTGTCTTTATGTTATATCTGATCTTTGCCCTCCATGCGACGCGATCAGCGTTGACGTGCTCCTAAGATAAGGCCATAATCCGCTAGTTTGGTCTCGACTGAGTAAAGCTCCAAATAGTGCTCTACCCATCTATCCATCTTCTGTTTCTTATCAGTGATGATTTCTCCAGTCAAGGTTTTCAGTGGTGCACTTCTTTTAATTATTAGACAGCAGGCCGTATGTATCCCTTACAACACCTCTGATGTTTCCTCTATCACTTACATTTCAAATGCACTCGCCAAACTTCTTCCAATAGACTTTGGAACACTGCATGGCTATCCTGTGCACATCCTTTCTAGTTTGTTTCAGGTCAGTAAGAGTGTTTCGTGTTGTTCTTGCTTTGTTTCTTTATAAAGCAATCTTCTGTCTGTCAATCAAATACTGCAGTGTCTGGCTGTTTCTCGCAAACCTGTCCAGCCTCTTATGATTCAGGGTGCTATAAATCCCTGACGCTGTGCAATAAAGACGTTTCTTAAGTATACCGCACATTTCTCTTGTTGTATAATTCGCTGATGTATCAGTGATAACGTCTTCAAGTTGCTATCAACTTAAAACGCTTACCTAAGGTATTAGTAATATCAATCATGGCTCTAGATTTGTGTTTAGTTGTTTAGATTCTCTTTGGTCTTAATCTAACCCTAGCAACAACCAAAGAATGATCAGTATTTCAATGCTCACTGTGGTAACTTCTATGCAATTATGTTTGATGTGTTATAATAAGGTCCAGCTTGCTGGCATTGGCCGAATCATCGTGGGTGTTTTCATTTGACCTTATGCCACTCTTGTGTTTTAAAACATGTGTTTATGATACATTTGTCGTTGCTGGTGCAATGCTCTAGCAGTCAGTCTTAATTTTCATTCATGCTACCGATGTTGTATTTTCCACGGAATATTGGCCATGAACTCGAGTCCTTGCCCACACGAGCATCAACATCATCGAGCATATACATGTAGACGGAATTTAGTACTGCTTTGATTACAGAGTTTACCTCCTGTAATAACAATGGAAAAAATGTTGTTGTTGTTGTTGTTTATGTCCATCAAGAATGATGATGACCATTCATTTCATCCAGTGGGGTTGAAGGTATGGAGCCGTGGGTTCTAAGATGGCTGATAAGGCCTATTTTGGCTCGAAATGTTCTATGACAATGTGGACACAGAATGCTTGACGTTTCTGGAGGAGGATTTTCTGCAGTGGTTTTTCTTTTCTGTCTTTTCTTCATAGCTTTTGCAGTCCTGGTTGCCTCACAAGTGACTGCACCCTTGCGTAATGATGAACGCCACGAATTTCGGTCTCTGGCTGCAGTCTCCCAGGTGTCACAATGAATTCCAAAAGCATTGAGTGAGATTTTCAGAGTGTCTTTAAAGCGTTTCCTCTGGCCATCTTGGGAGCGTTTATTAGTTAAAAGAGTAAATACATTCTTTGAAATGTGGCAAGCAATGTATGGTCTAAGGGAAATAAGCATACTAGACACCGTACTAATAAATGATATCCCCTGATTAATTAAATTAACATAGAGACATTATATAAAATGTGCATTGCAGCACATGTTACATAGCTGTCCATATGATAACTGATCCTGCTTCATGCACTCACTTGCCCAAGTCCTCTGCAGTTTCCTGAATTGACCATCTTGCTGGGCTGATCAACCTCTTCATCTTATTCCAGGAATCATGTCCTCCACGAATGTCTATTCAAACCATTGTGACCTTAAATATTGCACAACTATTACGAGACAAGATGCTGGTTATAAGCGAGTTAAGGGAGGGGGCGACAACAGAGCACACAAATCTCCACAATAGTCGCAGCATGGCCAGTGGTGTGTTGGAAGGGACTGTGCACAGGTCTCTATCATAGAAGGATATCTGGCACATGGCACCACCGCGACCAGCTTCGTTGTCAGATCATTTTATGATTCCCTACCATCAGCTGCCGAACTGGACAAGTGGAGCAAATCCACTGACCCGACATGCCCCATCTGTACGGGATATAGTCAGACATTATAGCATCTGTCGTCTGCATGCAAGGTAGCCTTTGGCCAAGGCGAATTCACATGGTGCCACAATAGAGTGCTTACTGTGCTGGCGGTCATAGTGAACGGGGGGAATAGAGAGGCCACAGCCAGGCCGATGCGGGCTTACATCCTCGAAACGTGGCAGAAACGTGGAGGAGAGGGCGATTGTGTGGCAGACTTACCTTCTATCCTTGGTGGCGCGAATGACTAGGGTCTGGCTGTTGACCTGAAATCCGTAAGATTCAGCTCAGAGCTGGCATTGTACTGCACTACTCGTCGGCACGCAGGTGACGCATATCGAGCTGAGCGCCTCACATGCGTCGAGGAGCGACACATGTACAAGATGGAAAATACGGTGACATGTCCCCAACGTCTAAGGCAGGACAGTTATGGTGTGAGGCTATTCGCCGTAGGGGTAGGATTGAGAGGTCAAATCTCTCACTCAGTGTACACGTGTAGGTATTAACGTGCGCTTGTGGGACCAGGTGGAGAAGGCGGAGGAACAAATTTAGAACCCATATGTGGAAAGAATGAGATTGCGGGGGATCGGCAGGGGTTTTGGAAGAATCTCAAAGCTGAGAGGGAAGACCAGGAGAACATTTAATCAGATAGCGGTGGGCACGATTAGTAGTATGACTCTTCGCTGGCTGTTGAACAAGAGGGCAGAGCACGTATGGGAATGTCCTGAGTGCAGTGATGTCGGTTCTGGACTCAACTCAACTCAACAACTATTAAAAGACAACCGATAACTAGAACACAAAAGCAAATGGGCGAGGCAGCCAATGCCTTTCGCTACATCTGCAACAATGGAAATATTCAGATGGACAAGTTACAGCAGATATATGGTTCACGTTCCTGTCCTGTTTGAAAGAGGAAGTCTGTCTAAAGTTTACCGTTGAAACTAGAGAACAATTTGTCATCGAAGATCACAGGCCGCTTAAACGAATTTGTTACGGTGGGCTACACTGTAGTAAACGATCCCAAGGCGGCCATAGAAAACGCTTTAAAGACACACTGAAAATCTCACTAAAACCTTTTTAGAATACATCACGACACTTGGAAGACTGCTGCCAAAGAGCGAAATTAGTTGCCTACATCAATATGTAAGGGTGTAGTCACTTGTGAGGGAAACAGGAAAGCAAGAGCTGTGAAAAAAACACCGCAGGGTATCCTCGTCCTGGACCGTCAAGCATTCTTTGCCCACATTATCAAAGAACATATCAAGCAAAATTAGGCCTTACCAGCAATCTTATAATTCACGGCTCCAAATTGTGAAACCCACTGGAAGACATTAATGGTCATTGTAATTCCTGATGGACAAACACCATCTCAGATCTGGAAAATTGAGTGCAACGCACTTGAGACTGGGACTCTACAGTGTAGTCGAGACACCACGGCCTTGCAATCACCGACATCAAGGAAAGTCGTCCGAAGTGCAACCTTTAGCAAAGTTGTTAATTGTGGCGTAATATGTCTTGCGAGAGTCTCACTAGACAGCAGAGACGGGGGTGTGGGTTGGGTAGACTAAACCACAACCCAGTAGGCCAGAGGAGGAGCTGACTTGCCAGCAGCAAGCAGGAGAGCGCGGTGAGCCATGACGGAGCGCGAACAAGACAACACATGACGGCAATGACATGTAAAGGTGCAGTGAGAACCATGTTAACGGTTACCGACCATTCAATTCCCGCCGTGATGGAGGCATCCGTGAACAGTCACGGCCGAGCGTGCCATTCCTCTATGGAGGACAAGAATGCAGTGCGCCATTTAAGGGTTACAACGGAAAACGGTCTGTGTGGGAAAGAAAATTCATATTTGGTGTCTTCGATTCATTCTGATTTCAAAACGCCTATGGCATCTACTGATCTATGATATTAGCTTGAGTGCAGCAGAGGCGACAGAGAGAAAGATCTGCACGGACACAAGGGAAATGAGCTAGGAGCGACACCAGTTGTGTCGGTAATAGCACTGTATTGAAAAAGAGGGAAAACTAATAATCTGGGTCAAGACCGCCATAGAGGAGTCGACAGTCGGAAAAGCTTAACTCGCAATGATGCTAAATCAGTCTCTAGATAAAACGGTCGACAGCTCACAATCCGCTCTGAAAACAGGAAGGAAGTGGAAGGTCGGCAGCGCAGTCTCTTCTACCCAGGCATCACGGTAACTGGAGGTCATGGGACATGCCCAGTTGAATAGACAGAGTTTCAGTCACCATGGCAGAGCCCAAGGAACATACAGAGATGATAGTTCAGGAGATCCGTGAAGGAGACGACGACAAGACGATACATAAGGTTGCAGTAGGGAATAAGACATATGCGACTAAACCCGTTTATATTCAAACTGTATCCACAAT
This sequence comes from Cepaea hortensis, assembly GCA_963921405.1. Taxonomy (NCBI): domain Eukaryota; kingdom Metazoa; phylum Mollusca; class Gastropoda; order Stylommatophora; family Helicidae; genus Cepaea; species Cepaea hortensis. Next base: position 95,465,887 of record OY992892.1, on the reverse strand, counting down.
GTAAACATATCCACTCTATAAACATATCCAAACTATAAAAACAGCTGGTGTGGGACAAGTTATCCTTACCTCCCAGTACTTGCACCTCACACAGCGATAAGGCGGACTGTCCCTGCGTGTTTCTCTGTGCTATAATTTGCATCAGGGTGACTTTCTCACCAACGTTGACATCAATTGCATACACCAACTGAACTTGAGGAGAACTATCTGTGTAGCGCCAGTTGAGCATTCCAAAGTTATTGAAAGTCCGAACAGTGAAGGCAGGAAGCCAGTCGCTGTACGCTGAAACAAAGCCGAGTGCAAACATTGAGTACAGGTAGGCCCCTGTTAACGTCGTGGTTACGTTCTTGGAAAACTCAGACCCCTAAAGTACGAGTTGTTGGCACATAGTTGTGTAAGCCCATACTACTACTTGTGGAGTACGAGTTGTTGGCACACAGTTATGTAAGCCCATACTACTACTTGTGGAGTACGAGTTGTTGGCACACAGTTATGTAAGCCCATACTACTACTTGTGGAGTACGAGTTGTTGTTACATAGTTGTGTAAGCCCATACAACTAGTTGTGGAGTACGAGTTGTTTTCACCTAGCTGTGGAAGCCCATACTACTACTTGTAGAGTAAGAGTTGTTAGCACATAGTTGTGTAAACCCTTACTACATTTTGTGGAGTACGAGTTGTTGTCACATAGTTGTGTAAGCCCATACAACTACTTCTGGAGTACGAGTTGTTGGCTCATAGTTGTGTAAGCCCATACAACTACTTGTAGAGTACGAGTTGTTGGCTCATAGTTGTGTAAGCCCATACTAAATTTTGTGGAGTACGAGTTGTTATCACATAGTTGTGTAAGCTCATACTACTTCTTGTAGAGTACGAGTTGCTGGCTCATAGTTGTGTAAGCCCATACAACTACTTCTGGAGTACGAGTTGTTGTCACATAGTTGTGTAAGCTCATACTACTTCTTGTAGAGTACGAGTTGCTGGCTCATAGTTGTGTAAGCCCATACAACTACTTCTGGAGTACGAGTTGTTGTCACATAGTTGTGTAAGCTCATACTACTTCTTGTAGAGTACGAGTTGCTGGCTCATAGTTGTGTAAGCCCATACTACATTTTGTGGAGTACGAGTTCTTGGCACATAGTTATGTAAGCCTGTGTGATATTACAACAAACTGTACCATTCTAGAACTTGCTCGACTACAAGCATTCCCACAGCGACAATGGTGTTGTAGTATAGCACTGCAGTTTACATTTCCTTGACAGAAATTGGAAGGTCAGACAGGTCACATGAGGAATATACACCTCATCACCATGTGCAATGCCGGTAAGCGTTGGAGATCATGATTCGCCATTTCACTTGATCACCAGAGACGTGGATCAGCACAGTGTTCACGTTCGAACCATGCTATGTGGCAACACCATCCAGGTATTTACTTCTCTGCCTTGCCATTGGTCTCTTTCCCTCTATCTTGCTAGTTGTCACCAATTTCTCTAATTTATTTCTTCTCACAACATGTCCAAAATATATTGACTATCTACGTCTAATTTCTCTAATTAGTGTACGAATTTAATATTTTCTTGAAGGACTTGTTAATTGGTTTTTCTGTATGTCCATGGTATTCTTTGCATTCTCCTCAGAAACAACATTTCCACAGTCATCAGATGTTTTTCATCTTGACTGCTCATTGTCCACGCTTCACATCCATACAAAAGTACGGACAATTAGACCTTCTGGGAGAATTAACCGAGGGCAGACTAAAAAATGCCGTGAATTAACTAATTAGAGAAAAATAGGCTATTTACAATTGAAGGGCCAATTATGTACGGAATTATTATTGTAAGTAATTACACCCATATAGGGGGTAATACCTTCAACTCGTTGTACGCTGGATGGAGAAGGCAATCTTGTGTCGATGTTAATCGTCTGATTGCCAGAACGGGACTGCGTGATTTCATTTTGGATTTACCTTCATGTAACTTCATGGCAACCGGGTAAGATATACTTGTCGTAAAACCAAACATTGCTAGATAGGACTATCTGGGAGTGTGTGGAAACCATTCACTACTTCTCTATATGATAGAATAGGGTTTAGAGAATTCGTCCTAATAAATGAAATGCTATGGGGATATATATACTATATGTTGTGTTATGGACAGTTATAAATTATGTCTGGAGTCTTAGTCATTTGCATTATTATATCCCTTGCTTATTACACACATTTAATGAGATGATCTTTCTGCTAAGATAGCATATTGGTTACTTCCCTTTGTGTATTGTTTTGCATATCCTTTACAGAACATCGCTGTCAACATCAGCATCTTTCGGCTGACCATTGATTATTTGGCAAGATTACGCTCAGTAGTTTGCCATTGCTTTCTGAGCGGCCGGCTCACATACCCCGTAAGTTACCGACTCGATTCGAACCACTGCTGATTCTCACCGTCGTCACGTTACTTACGAGAGTATACGACATTACGGAGAAAAGTTGCTAACCTCTAGGCCAGGAAGCCGGCTTTGTGTATTACGTGTGCTTAATATTATATTATTTTGCTAATTTTATGAGATGTTAACATATTATAATTATGTGCAACCGTGTACACTGAAAAGGGGTAATGCAGGTTCGCCTGGTCGAATGGGTAAGAACGCGTGTTCTTACATCCGTTGTGCTGATGCCGAGGTCAGCGGCATGTTGACCTGTCTAAAATATTGACCTGTCGTCCTTGACATGACGACGTAAATTACAAGTACCTCTGAAGTCGGAGTGGATTCGACTGATGGTGAGCGACACTGTCAATAGGGAAAGCTAATCTACACGCAGAATTCAGTCCATCACTACTATAAATAGTACTTTGGGCTCAATATCAATTTGGAGAAGACTCTAGTTATGTACCAGCCAGCTGCAGGGAATAATCACACTGTGCCGATATCAAAGTGAATGATCATAGACTAAGTGTTGTGGACAAATTCACCTATCTTGGCAGCACTGTGTCACAAGCTGCCACAATTGATGATGAAGTGAATGCAAGAATCTCCAAGGCCAGTGCGACCTTTGGCAGACTGTACAAGAATGTAGGGACAGAAATGAATAAGGCCTGCAAACAAAGCTGAAAGTCTACAAAGCAGTTGTATTATCCACACTGCTATATGCTTGTGAAAACCTGGACTGGTTTATCAGCGACACTCGAGGAAATTAAACCACTTCCACACAGTCTGCCTTAGGAAGTTATTGAAGATTAAATGGTAAGACAAGATCCCAGACACTGAAGTCCAGAAAGAGCGTCCATGCCAGTATCCACACTCTATTAATGAAGAATTAGATTCGCTGAGCTGGTCACTTGGCATGCCAGATCATAGGCTCCCTAAACGAATTATTTTACGGCGAGTTGCGTTGTGGTAAATGCTCACAAGGTGGCCAGACGAAAAGCTTTAAAGGACACTCTGAAAATCTCACTGAATGCTTTTGGAATTCATTGTGACACCTGCGAGACTGCAGCCAGAGACCGAAATTCGTGGCGTTCATCATTACGCAAGGGTGCAGTCACTTGTGAGGCAACCAGGACTGCAAAAGCTGTGAAGAAAAGAAAGAACAGAAAAAACCACTGCAGAAAATCCTCCTCCAGAAACGTCAAGCATTCTTTGTCCACATTGTCAAAGACATTTCTAGCCAAAATATGCCTTATCAGCCATCTTAGAACTCACAGGCTCCATACTTTTAACCCCACTGGATGAAATGAATTGGTCATCATCATTCTGATGGACAAACAACACACTATAAATAGTATAGACTACGTTTGAGTTCAAAGCGAGCAAGCACGACAGGGGGAGGGATATCGCCAAGACTTTGTGAAAATGCCATCATTATCTAGATGCGCCACGTGGTCTCGTTGACTAGACATCTGCATATTATGGATGCCTTAGAAACGTTTTGTATTCATACGATGAGACATGACTTGTGGGACATGAGATGTTGGCTTCATCGATCCATATATCAGTGTGAAGCAGAGGAAGAAGAAGAAGAAGAAGAAGAAGAAGAAGAAGAAGAAGAAGAAGAAGAAGAAGAAGAAGAAGAAGAAGAAGAAGAAGAAGAAGAAGAAGAAGAAGAGAAGAAGAAGAAGAAGAAGAAGAAGAAGAAGAAGAAGAAGAAGAAGAAGAAGAAGAAGAAGAAGAAGAAGAGAAGAAGAAGAAGAAGAAGGAAGAAGAAGAAGAAGAAGAAGAAGAAAAGAAAAAGAAGGAGAAGAAGAAGGAAGAGAAGAAGAAGAAGAAGAAGAAGAAGAAAGAAGAAGAAGAAGAAAGAAGAAGAAGAAGAAGAAGAAGAAGAAGAAGAAGAAGAAGAAGAAGAAGAAGAAGAAGAAGAAGAAGAAGAAGAAGAAGACGAAGAAGAAGAAGAAGAAGAAGAAGAAGAAGAAGAAGAAGAAGAAGAAGAAGAAGAAGAAGAAGAAGAAGAAGAAGAAAGAAGAAGAAGAAGAAGAAGAAGAAGAAGAAGAAGAAGAAGAAAGAAGAAGAAGAACGAGAAGAAGAAGAAGAAGAAGAAGAAGAAGAAGAGAAGAAGAAGAAGAAGAAGAAGAAGAAGAAGAAGAAGAAGAAGAAGAAGAAGAAGAAGAAGAAGAAGAAGAAGAAGAAGAAGAAGAGAGAAGAAGAAGAAGAAGAAGAAGAAGAAGCGGAAGCGAAAGAAGAAGAAGAAGAAGAAGAGAAGAAGAAGGAAGAAGAAGAAGAAGAAGAAGAAGAAGAAGAAGAAGAAGAAGAAGAAGAAGAAGGAAGAAGAAGAAGAAGAAGAAGAAGAAGAAGAAGAAGAAAAGAAGAAGAAGAGAAGAAACAGAAGCGGAAGCGAAAGAAGAAGAAGAAGAAGAAGAAGAAGAAGAAGAAGAAGAAGAAGAAGAAGAAGAAGAAGAAGAAGAAGAAGAAGAAGAAGAAGAAGAAGAAGAAGAAGAAGAAGAAGAAGAAGAAGAAAGAAGAAAAGAAGAAGAAGAAGAAGAAGAAGAAGAAGAAGAAGAAGAAGAAGAAGAAGAAGAAGAAGAAGAAGAAGAAGAAGAAGAAGAAGAAGAAGAAGAAGAAGAAGAAGAAGAAGAAGAAGAAGAAGAAGAAGAAGAAATATCATAACTAATGCAACATAAAACTGATATAGACTTAAGTGACAGTTTAGTAAAAAACGAAAGTAAACAGACGTAGCCGATCTCCGTTACGGACGCGGTCGTAATTCCGCTTACCTCCGTTTGAAACACTGCTTTGCTCGATTTGGCATCACTCCGCTTTGCGCTGGTTTTAACGAGATGGTATGTGAGCCGATCGTTCAGAAAAGCAATGGCAAACTACTGACGTAAACTTGCTAAGTGATCACAACAGCAGTAAAAATACTGGTGTTGACAGCGATGTCCTGTAAAGGATATTTAAAAAAAAAAACAGACGTAATGTCAGCTGATATTCACAAGACGGGGTCCTCACTTTCAGAGTTGTAGATGACTATCTTCTGAATCCAGTGCGTCATGTAAACATGAGGGCCCAATAGGCATTGTGGTTTTCTAGCTCTGTACGCGAACATGAACCGGCCTGGTAATCGCTGTTGGTGTTACCGTCAACGGCGTTTTCTGCCTGCACCTGTTCTATAGAACTCCCAGAATAATTAGACGACTGATGCACACTTTGATGTATGGCCACGTTCCGACCTGTAATGTTGAAGAGACATGTTTGAACTCTGGGTAGAGGGTGACATGGTGCACACATTGTGAACGAGTCAAATACAGTAATATTTAAAAAAAAAAAAAATAAATATATATATATATATATATATATATATATATATATATATATATATATAATTATATATATATATATATATATATATATATATATTAACACCAATCGGAAGTAGCCGCTCTCCGTGGCGAAGGTGTCCCAAACGCAGTTCATAATTCTGCAACCTGCATTAAAAACACAGCTCTGCGCTATTTGCCAGCACACCGGGTTACGCTGGGATTTAACGAATTGGTATGTGAGCCGGTCGTTCAGAATCAGTTGCAACTACTGAACGTAAACTTGCCAAGACATGTATGTGTGGGTGGTAAGGATGTTTGTAGGTGGGGGATGTGTGGGTGGGTGCGGAGATGTGTGTGTGTGGGTGAGAGAATGCATGTGGGGGATGTGTGTGTGTGTGTGTGGGGGGGGGGGGAATGTGTTCATGGGTGGAGTTATGTGTGGGAGGGGAGATGTGTGAGAGGTGGGGGAGGTGTGGGATGTGCAGGTGGATGACGGATGTATGTGAGGATGGAGGATGTGTGTTTGGCTGGGTGGTTGTGGTGTGTGTGGGTGGGAGGGTAGATGACAGATGTGTATAGTGTGTATGAGTGCATGGTTTGGGGGATGTGTGTGTTTGTGTGAAGATGTGTGTGAGCGGCGGATGTTTGTGGGTGGGGTATATGTGGGTGGTGGGTGTGTGTGGGTGGGAGATGTGTGTTTTTTGGGTGTGTATGGGTAGGGGATATGTGTGGGCAGGTGGGGGAGATGTATTTGTGGGTGGGGATGCTGTAACAGTAATGGAGTACTGGGGTATTATTAGGATCTAGTGGGAAACAGATACAGCACGATTGAGCATTGAGAATGAAAGCTGGGAGAGATGCTCAATCGTGACGTATTGGGTTGGGCAAGGGCAGTTAACATCACACCCTTGAGATGTAAAGAAGCAAGTTGTCATCATGAAGCAATAAACTATTTTAACTTAACCTCTGGCTTGTTAATCTCTGTACACACTGTTACAGGATTAATTATGGAGCATGTGACCAGGATCTGAACCTGATATAATCGCCGGAGAAAAACAAAAACAATGCGAAGTCAAGCCGAATAACATCGCGTTAGAGACCAATTAGTGAACGTGAGAACAGGCGCACCAAAAGATGGCCAGTAAATTTGTAAATCGTAGTTATCTGTGAATACAGAGGCCAAAAGCTCACCCAGGAGTGGTCCTCTGTAAGTCTTTTTCAAGACTTAAGATAACCAATAAAGTAGCGCCAAGAGCCTTGATATAACCGTCACTCTGCAGGGTCCGCAATTCAAGAAGTTTATTATAGCCGCCGTGCTGCAAGTTGATTGTCAGCAACAGGCTTAACATAGACGGTGCCTGAATTGTTGCGTTTCAAGAGCCATTACAGCCGCTGTGAGGGGACGAACCGGAATGATCATGTCCTGAGAGTTTGGGCAAACCAGCAATTCAGCCAGAACATTTTGTCGGTCAGAACAAGAACTCAAGAATTCTGTAGAGGAGCAATTCAGTCAGAACATTTTGTCGGGACAGCATGAAAGCCTCCTCGTTTCTTTCGTTGATCGGGCCATAGATTGTTGAAACAGTCAAATATCACTGGGCCTCGGCTGATCCTGATACTTTTTTGGGCCTCGTTATTACTAAGACCCTATCAAATCGTCGAAGATGTACCCCACCCGGGGTGAACGCAAAGACTAATATCAGATGTGACCCGACCAGGGGTTGAAGATTATCCAGGCATCCCATGAGAAGTGACCTGAGGGGAAGAGATAGGCTACCTAAATTCCACTACCTAAATTCCGCGACTGATGGTCAGCTGATGCAGGCACCTGGTGTTCGAACTTAATTTGACGGCGAGGGTAAATTTCTGTATTTAGTTTTACAAAACAAGTGAATTGTGCTCTTTAAAAATTAAGAAATTGCAAATGTGTGATACTTAGACCCAGAAAATAACTGCGCATTGCTATATAATAAGTGAGTGCATTATTTAAATTTAGAAGTACATTTGTGTGATACTTAGACCCAGAAAATAACTGCGCATTGCTATATAATAAGTGAGTGCATTATTTAAATTTAGAAGTAAATTTGTGTGATACTTAGACCCAGAAAATAACTGCGCATTGCTATATAATAAGTGAGTGCATTACTTAAATTTAGAAGTAAATTTGTGTCTATAATAAGTAAGTGTATTCTTTAAATTTAGAGGTTGAAATTGTGTGTTTCTTTGCTTGCCTTGTTTCAGTATTATTTCAGCATGGCGGAACAGGACACCTTAGCACAGGTTTAGCTCTGTTTAGGAATATTTTAGCAGAGCAGATTCATCACGACACAAGTGAGAATTATTTCGGCTGTGATAGCATAAAGAGTAAAAATGTACTTGAACAGAGACTTAGGACACGTGACTGCATGGTTAGGAGAATTAAAGGTGGCAGTCAGCGAGGTAGAATGTTTTGTACACTGGTTACAGAGCAATGTAAGAGGTAATGAGATAAAAGGGAACAACAGAGTAGGAGGGAATAACAAGAGACAGCCAGTGCTTAATGAAGACAGAAGACGATATGGGTCTATGTGTGCGGCTGGTTATGACGAACCAAGTCCAAATGCTTATAGGGTAAGAGACAGTAAGAAGAACAGACATAATAGTGAAAGGTCAGACTGGTATAGTACTGGGCGTGAGAGAAACCTTGTAAAGAAATCGTGGAACTGGCCCTCTCATAGTGAAACCGCCAGAAAAAGACGTAACGACTGGTTTGAAAAGAGACAGAGACAGTATTTGAAGTCAGGGTCAAAGAACAAAGTAGAAAACGTAAGTGAAAATTCAACTATTCCCAAGGTGATTGCAAATATGACTGTTAAACAGGAAAAGAAGACGACGGTGTTAGTAAGGAAAATAAACCGAGAGACACAGACGCAGACAAATAATACAGTAGAAAGTAGTACGCAGACTCAGGTACAACCAGTCAGCAAAGTAACAAAGGGAACTCAAACCAGTCAAAACCAAATCAATTGACTAAGAGAGACAAGGGTGAATTTAGGAAAGATGGACAGACGAGGACCAAGAACGAAAGAAAGATAAAGAGGAGAAGTATTGAAGAAAGAAATAGTATGGTTGTAAATAGAGGTAGTGCCATGTCAAGTTCTTCAGCTATAGACAGGAAACTAATTCCCAAATGGTGTAGGAATATTAGCTGCCAGAGTTCAAGTTACGGAGAAGATATTCCTACAGCCGAATATTATAGTGATGCTGAAACGGATATTATTACTGAGGATTCAGAGAATGAGAGTGCTGCACTACGAGCAGATCCTGAATCGAGGCGTGATGTTCCCTCATACGGAGTAGTTGCTGGTGGACAGACGGACAGAGTTTTGGTTAGTGACTATGTAGAACTAGATACTGGACTATATGACAATAAAGTAGGGAAGGCTAAGGGACGAAGACCGAGAAAGAGAAAGAAAGTCAGACGTTTTAAAGATGACTATGGAAATAGGGCCGACGTGTTTGCAGTAAACTATAATGAGTCTGATGAAAGAACTATTATTAGTGTGTCATCTGAAGACGAGATGGGGAAGTACAAACGTTACGTAAGGTTGACAGGAAACAGTGAGCAGACCGACGACAGAAATAAAGGAAGGAACTCATTTAAGAAAAAGAATAGTGGTAGACAGTTAGCGGGAATTTATTCAACGACAGAAAGTGACTTAAGTAAAATAGAAGATCTTAGGACCTTAAGACCTGAATACTTTAACAGGTTGACAACAGATAGTGATGAAGACATAATAAGCGAAAGACGGGTGAATGTATTGAAAGACAGTGAAGTGTTTAATTTGGACACACTATATAACGGTTAAAATGAAATAGTTTTGGGCTTATGAGAAGAACTCCGGTTTGAGAGTATAGGTATATGAGCTGTCCAAAATAGACAGATGAATTTTTGGGGTAGCATGGTACAGGGTAGGTGACAGTGATGTTGAGGTTAAGGAAGTACGGCAAATGATATTCCACGTGGATTACGTAATACAGGATATCTACTATTGGGTCACGATGTAGGGAGAGTACATTAAATAAAATAGGGTAGATTCAGGACAGAATTAGTAGAGGGTAAGAGTATGAATGTTTGTATTAGAAATAGTTTGACTCGGAGCTATGACGTGAGGTCCGAGATAGTTTTGCTTGTTGGTTTGAGTATTGTTGACAGGTGAACCAAGACTGACAGGTGAGGTGGTATAGATTGAGGAGGCACTGAGTATCCTGTGTGTGTAAAATAGCCAGTTGAACGTGAGAATAAAAGTAATAGACTGTAGAAGTGGATGCTTGAAAAATACGAGTCACGTCGTGCTTGCGGAGAAAGAAGAAAGTTGTTATGTGTGGAGAAGTATAGAATGATTACGAGATTAGTGACATGTTGGAATGAAGTTTGTTTTGAAGAGATAGTAGACAGTGCTGTGAAAGCAATATAAGTTGCGAGATGTCATGTATAGGGTCTGACCTTCGTATAGGAGTAGAGATATAAGAAAACAGTGAATTGAGAAAGTCCTCTGGTTATGCGTTGTTCATAAGTGAATATAACTGTAGTCAGACAGGTGTTCGGCGTGATGAAGGAAGTAGGAGAGAGGTGTGATGAAGTCGCCTAAGTGAAATACGTAGATAGAATGTAAGAGTGGCGTTAATATGTCTTGTGTCAATGTGTGTAGAGGAGATCAATACGTGTAGATATGTGGTGAATGATTGCTGGAATGTTGAGGTGGCGTCTAAAGTATTTTGTTGTAGTAATAGTATGGAGACGTTAGGTTGTCGCGATGCGAGAGTAGGCGTGAGATGAGAGCGAGACTGTGTGTCATTGTCCGTGTGAATATGAGAAGAGCGGTTGATAAGTGACGTTGATAAATCGTGGTAGAACATAGAGCATGCGAAAATCGAGAGATAGAAAGAAAATTGTAATGTCTTTTCGTAGAATATCTGAACTTGGAAGGAAATTATGGAAGTTATATGCTGAATAAACATTATGAATGTTTAGTATTCTTGACAGGAAAATGGCGAAGCAAGAGTGCCTAAGACTGAGAAACGAGGAAAGAGAGGTCTGCTGTTGGTTATAAGTGGCGTAGGTTGCAGTTCTGAAAGAGTTCCGAGAAATAACAAGAAGAATGAAAGATGCGGAGGTAAACATGGTTAGTTAAATGAGTGTTGGAGAACGTGTTCCGAGGAGGGTGACCGGTTTGATTGTCGTCACGATGTAAGAGTGCTAGGAGAGACCTGAGGATAGCTATAGTAGTGCTAGTGAGACGTTGAAAGTATTGAAGCAGGAGGATGAAATATTAATTGCGTCGGGTAGACGAGAAAGTTGGAAGTGGAATTGGTGGTTTTGGTGAGAGGTCTATAATAAATAGACAAGTTCTTTTGATGGGAGTAGCACGGTGAAGATACTGTAGTTAACAGTAATGATTAAGAAGTAGTAGTGATGTTTTGTATAAAGCCAAGGGAAACAATAGCTGTGCCGAGCTACAGGGTATTAATAAGTGGATGATGGCTGGTACATTGAGTTGACATTGGAATAGTCGCCACATTAGGAATGGATAAAAGGAGTTGACCTGTAGTTTACAGTGATGGAATTACAAATAATATGATGTGTAAGGAGTTAGTTTGACTTCCAGAAAATGGAACGGTCAATGGTGGAGTGGTGATTGTGGTTGAGGAGAACAAATATTGTTCTAGATTAAAAAAGTTAGTCTGTAGTTAACAGATATACGTAGCAGTGAGGTGTTTTGTTTTCTCGGTTATGGGAGGCCAAGATTGATGGGCCACTGTGTCTAGTAATTTGAAGGGAGTTGTATTTTTTTGAAAACCTTCTTTGTAGAGAGAAGACAATTGTTTTATCTTGTTTTATGGACTCTAGTTTTGATGCCTCATATATAATATGTTTTTTTTGTTGCTCGATTTGGTCCTGTAAAATGATTGTTATTATTTTAGAATAAGATTATTGTGTTTGTAGACTTTTGTGTGTAAACTACTGGTCCGTAAAAGAGACCAGTAGTATTAGGTAATAATAGAATAGGATGTATGTTGTATCATCATCACCATCATCATCATACCTTTAGTTGAGTTGAGGGGAAACATAAATGATTGTTACAAAAATTTGGGGGGGTTTGATGTCCAGTTGTGATTTTATTTCGCTGTTTTGTGTGTTAAATAGTAGTTAGTTAAGTTATGTTTAAGTTACAGGGTTTTGTCTAGAATAAAGACAATACATGGGCTTTATTTTAGTCCTTCGTTCAGAAAATAGTAATAAACTACTGGGGACTAGAAGAGAGACATTTATTTGGGATCCTTCGTTCAGAAAAGAGTTAATAAAACTACTGAAGAGCTAATAAAGAGACACATTCTCTTTGTGAAGAATAAGTTCATGGGTATTTTGTTGCTGTGATAATCAGCATAGAGAGGTTAATAGTTAATATGGTTATGAAGTAGTGGAAATATATGGATTAGAAGCCATATGGGGAAAGAAAAGATTACTATAGCAGTGGGGTAAATAAGGAGAAAGTTTTAAAACATGGGTTACATGGGGTCAGAAGAGCCATGATATACACGAGAATGCTGGGTTATAGAAGAATAAGAAAATTACCCCAGAGAGTAAACATGAATTGGATCCATGTTTAACTAGACACTGTGGATAACAGTACAATAATAAAGGGGTGTAAGTGTGTAGTCGAGACATAATGACATGGGCTGTTTGAGAGTCCGTAATATATGGGCTGGGATAAAGTTAAAGGCAGGGATAGGATATTGTTGCTGTTAGTAACGGCATGAAGGGAGATTTGAGTAGTTGTGCCCATAATAAATGGACAGTAAGGGGGCAAGAGAGGTATATTATGTGAAGTGATCTGTATGGGAACAGGTCTTGATTTTTAATTGTGTCCTCGGGACGTCTTTTGTGGTTGACATTACAATGAGAGCTTGAAGTAAGGTTCAGAGACATAAAAGTAGTAGTGTCTGTAATATATATTGGATGTTTTTGATGCTGTAGATAGCAGCGTAAACGTTTACCATAATGGTTTGGTAAAGGGGGTGTGTGATTTAGGTGAGTGTGGTTTTAGACTTTATTACATAAAGTCTCAAATGACATAGGAGGGTAAAGGAGTATGGTTTGGAAAAGGGGATGTGTGATTTTTAGCTGAGTGTGGTCTTTGTGTGGAAGAGTTCTACTGCTTCTTTTAAATACCGGTGGCCACCGATTCTTTAGCTTTCTATCGTGTGAAAGTGATTTCAAGTTAGTCGAAAGGGGAGAATGGTATCAGCGTTTGAAATAGTAAGCGGAATGCTTATGAAGTGGAAAAGTAATAATTAAGAAGTTGGGTTACAATGTATTTTATAAAGTTGATATTGAATTGTTATTAAAGATATGTAAATATGTTATGGTTGTTTAAAGAGCCAGAAACGAAGAAGAAGTGGGTTGATATATATATATATATATAGCAGGGGAAGAGTAAAAGATATATTATTTACTTGAGATGATTTAGGGAAGATTAGAGGAAAAAGAGGGAATAGAGTAAGGGGATTAGGAATAAAGATTTTTCCTTTATAAGGAAAATTCTTTAATAAACATGGGGAGGTGTAACAGTAATGGAGTACTGGGGTATTATTAGGATCTAGTGGGAAACAGATACAGCACGATTGAGCATTGAGAATGAAAGCTGGGAGAGATGCTCAATCGTGACGTATTGGGTTGGCAAGGGCAGTTAACATCACACCCTTGAGATGTAAAGAAGCAAGTTGTCATCATGAAGCAATAAACTATTTTAACTTAACCTCTGGCTTGTTAATCTCTGTACACACTGTTACAATGCGTGTATAGGTGGGAGATGTGTAGTTGAGAAGTGGCGGATATTGGGTGGGTGAGTGGGTGTAGGTTGGCTGATGTGTGTGTTGGTGAGTGGGGAAAATTGTGAGGGTGCGGGATGTATGTGTGTATAGGTGTGGGATGTGTGGGTTGATGGGAATATGTGTGTGTGGTTTTGTGATGTGTGTTTTGCTGGGTGGTTGTGGGTTTGTGGTTGGGTCGTGGAGAATATGTGGGTGGGTGTGTGCGTGTCGGTTATGGGATAGTGGGGGTTGTATGTGTCGGTGGGAAAATGTGTGTGGGTGGGGGATCAGTGGGTGGATGGTGGTATGTATATTTGCATCAGTCTGTGTGAGTGCGTGGAGGTATGTGTGGGTGGGTGGGGGTGTGGTGGGTCGGGGATGTGTGGGTGGCTGAGGGATGTGTGGGTGGCTGCGGGGTGTGAGGGTGGATGGGGGATGTGTCTCACAACATTGCAATATGCACTGTTTATGGTTACAACTTTCAATTGACAATGTTTTTTTGTTTTTTTCCCCCTATGTGAATGTACCATGCGTAATATGCATTGTTTGTGCTTACAAAATCCATTTAACAATGTTTTTTGTTCCCTATATAAATGTAACATGCACATTTGATGAATGAAAGATGAGTGATCAAAAGGGCCGATTGTAAGACGGGCCTGCGTGCCCAATTTGTTACCCTTTTAAAATAAAGTTTGTTCGTTCGTTCGTTCGTTCTATAAGTGTATGTAGATACACACGGATGTATGTTTGTATCTAAATCAAATCAAATCAAATCAACTTTATTAGGGTCACAAATTGGGCGCGCAGGCCCGTCTTACATTCGGCCCTTCCAATCACTCGTCTTTCTTTCATCAAGAGCATTATACATTTACATAGGAAGATAAAATAAACATTGTGAAATGAATGTTTTAAACATAAACAAGGCTAATTACCATGTTATGAAGCCCATCTCCCACCTATCCATACATCACCCCCACCCACACAACACCCCCACCTACCCACACACACGCGCACCAAGGGACACATACACACCCCCACCTACCGACACACATGCACACCAAGGGACACATACATACCCCACCAACCGATCCATCGCCCTCCCGCACATCCCCCACCCACACACACTGCCCTCACCTGATCCCCCAACCAAAACACACTCGCCACCCACAAACATTCCCCCACCAACCGATCCATCCCCCTCCCGCACATCCCCCACCCACACACACTGCCCTCACCTGATCCCCCAACCAAAACACACTCGCCACCCACAAACATTCCCCCACCAACCGATCCATCCCCCTCCCGCACATCCCCCACCCACACACACTGCCCTCACCTGATCCCCCAACCAAAACACACTCGCCACCCACAAACATTCCCCCACCAACCCACACATCCTACGCCCATCCACATACACATACTACCCCACACATCCTCTCCCCACCCACACCTCAAACCACCCATCCCCCAGCCACATCTCCATCGACAACATATTCCCCACCCATGCACACAATCCCCCACCAACCCACACATCGCACATCCACTCACACATTCCCAAACCATACACACACATCCCCACCAACTGACATGTCCCTACCCCCACCCCACACACACACATCTCTCTAACCACCCATACATCCCCAATCCACTAACACACATCCCACCACCCACACATACAACTTCCACCCACCCACACATGCCTTAACCTAATCCCCCACCACACAATCCCCCACCCGCACATCACATACACCTCCTATCATGCACTATTCCCAACCCACGCACCACACACACACATATCCCTCACCAACACATCCCCACTTACACACCACACACATATCCCCCACCCAGATACCACACAATATTCCCACCCACACCCACACCCACACAGATACCCTTACCCATCCACCCCACATACCCCCACTCAAACAACACAAAAATCCCCCACCCACACACACATACCTCACCCACACAATATCCCCAACCAACACACCACACACCTCTCCCCACCCACACACGCATTCCCTACCCGTCCACCAACACACACTCACTCACGCATACATCCTCCACTACGCACCCACACCCCCCCCCCCCAACAAAACATCTCTCGATCACAATACCCCTACCCCACACACATCCTCCACCCACTCACACATCCCACCCCGACACATACAACTCCCTCACCCACTTACACATCCCTAAGCCACTCACTCACACACCCCCACCCACACATTCCCCATCCAAACACACACATCTCCCACCAACACTCCCCCGCATACTTCCCCCAACCACCACAATCCCCTACTCACCCATACATATACCCCACCCATACGCACATTTCCCGCACCCATCACACACATCCCCCACCCATACCTCCACAAACATACCCTCCACCCACACATCATTCACACATCCCCCACCAACACACCGCACAAATATCTCAAACCCACACACCATACACTTCTCCCCACCCACCCTTGCATCCCCAATCCACCCAACACAATCCCCTACCCACACAACCCCGCCTCCTACACATACTTCCTCAAACCGTCCACACATCTCCACCCACATAAACACACATCCCCTGCATCCGTCCCATACACATATCCTCCACCCATACACACATCCCCCATACCCATTCCAACACCCCTACTTTCACCCCCACACATCCATCCACACATCCCACCAACACCCACAAATACCACTACCCACCAAAACCAACACACCCCAACCCATCCAAACGCATACCCCCACCCACACACCCCTCACCCACACACCCACTACCCACACATATCCCCACACTCACACATATCCTCCACATACACTCACACTTCCTCACATCTAGACACATACAAAATGTCTCACGATAGTATTGAAACTAGTATGAAGAAACTCTCACACTTTACTCACACATATACACTGACACTTGTCATGAGCAGTCTCATAAAAATGTTAAACATGGAGAAAAATTTGTACATAAAATGTATGTGACGTAAAAATAGTGATGCTCTCTCTCTCTCTCTCTCTCTCTCTCTCTCTCTCTCTCTCTCTCTCTCTCTCTCTCTCTCTCTCTCTCTCTCTCTCTCACACACACACACACACACTCACTCACTCTCACGCTCACACATTCACTCTTCCGCTCATTCATTCACTCTCACGCTCATTCACTCTCCCGCTCACTCATTCACTTTCCCGCTCACTCATTCACTTTCCCGTTCACTCATTCACTCTCCCGCTCACTCATTCACTCTCCCGCTCACTCATTCACTCTCACGCTCACTCGTTCTGTCTATCATTCACACTCACTGACTCTCTCACTCAAACTACAGTAATGAACATTAGTTTATATTATGCATGATAAAATCAAATGGTATTTAACTGATAATATGACAGATGAGAATACACAAACATATGGATTCGCGTGTTACATAACATGCGTGTTACATGACATGCATCTGCTCAGCTCTCTCTCTCTCTCTCTCTCTCTCTCTCTCTCTCTCTCTCTCTCTCTCTCTGTATTCTTTCATATACACACACTCACACGCATGCACGCGCTCACACACATACACTAACACATCAACTCTCCCACTGTCTAACTCTTTAACACACAATCCTACACACACACACTCTCAATCACACTCTCTCACACATACACATACACATGAACGCATGCACATGAACGCACGCCTACATTCCCTCACTCACTCTCACACATACACGTACGAATGCATGCACTGACACATTCCCCCACCATTTCTCGCTCAATCACTCTCTCCACACACACGCATGCACGTGCGCACACACGCATTCACTCTCTCCCTCTCTCTAACACCCACTTTCTCTCTCTCTCTCTCTCTCTCTCTCTCTCTCTCTCTCTCTCTCTCTCTCTCTCTCTCGCTCCCACACGCACACACATATATAGTGAACAATTATAGTTAAACAATTATAATGAACAATTATACTGAACAATTATACCAGTAAATGAATTATGGTGGCATATAGTCGGTATGGATTAAGTATTGAAAGAGTTTTCGGTTAAATGTGTAGGGACTCATTGGAGTTTTCAGATCTGGAGGCAGATCATTCCATAAGTGAGCACCAGAATAGGCGAAACATGTTTTGTATAGGTTCAATCTAGGCTTTGAGACATGTAACAAATTTAGGCGCTTGCTGTTCATTGCATTAGATTGAATCAGCGGCAGAAGATACTCTGGGGTATTTTGAGATATAATTTTATTCACTAATTTGGCTTTGTTGAAAAGGAAGCGCTTTTGTAGTGGTAGAAGTCTTAGATGACTGTACAAATTATTACTTTCAACGTGCTTTATGCCAGAAACCAGACGAATAGCTCGGTTTTGTAGAGAACATAGTCGTTTTAAATTAGATTTAGGGCAACCATCCCAAACTGTGGAACAGTAATCGAGATGTGATTGGATATAGCATGTATAGAATATTTTTCGTGTGCTTTCGTCCAGGAAGTGCTGAATTTTAGCAAGTTGGTAAACTTTTTGTGCTATTTTCTTGGTAAGAGCGTGAACATGAGAGCTCCAGTTCAAATGGCTGTCTATTAAAAGCCCTAGTGTTTTATGTTCAGTCACATTAACTATAGGTAACGTGCCCATGCGGAGTTCGAGCGGTGATCCTGTTATGGCTAGTGTCTGTAGTTTTTGTCTGGTCGTTATTAGCATGGATTTGGTTTTGTCGATGTTAATTTGCATGCGGTTTTCATTGCTCCATCTAGTAAGATTATCAAGTTCCTTTTGTAAAGAATTCTCTAATTCACTACGGTTTTCTTGACTAGTATATATAGTACAGTCGTCTGCAAATAGATCACAAGTTGTATTGATATATAGAGGAAGATCATTAACATAAACTGCAAAAAGCAGCGGACCTAGTATTGAGCCCTGAGGCACACCAATATTAAGCTGTGTGGGTCTTGATAGACAGTTGTTGAAGGACACGACTTGTTGCCTGTCGGATAGAAATGACGTAATTATGTTCACCATGTTGGTGCTTGTCTTCATTTGCTTTAGTTTTCTAATTAAAATATCGTGATCTACCATATCAAAAGCTTTTTTAAAGTCTACAAACACCGCTCCACAAATTCTACCGTTGTTGATGTTTAAGTGCCAGTTATCGGTCATTTTTGTTAGAGCACTATGGCAAGAATATTTAGGTCGAAACCCAGATTGACTGTTAATTATTAGATCATTGTTAATTAAATGGTGTAACGTTATTTTATGAATGTGTTTTTCTAGTGGTTTTGATAGCGACGATAGTAAGGAAATAGGTCTATAATTACCCAAAACACTATTATCGATTGAGCCATTTTTAATTAGCGGAAACACTTTAGCAATTTTAAATGCAGATGGAAAGTAGTTTTTGGCCAGGCACTGGTTATATATGAACGTTAAGGACTCGCTAATGACTGGTGCAGCACAACGAAGAATTCTATTACTGATACCATCTAGGCCGTGTGAGTTTGTTGATTTGAGGTTCAAGAGATATTTATAAACGTCTGCAACAGACATTAAAGGAATCTCAGCGGGAATATTTCTGGTGCACTTCTCCTCACAGAATGATGTCAGTGAACTTAAATTACACGATGAGTCTGGTATTGAAGACTTTAGATTCTCTATTTCCGATTGAAAGAAACAACTGAATTCATCGCATGTTATAGAATTTGGTATTGCTGATTCTGTAGGACGTTTCTTATTGGTTAGCAAGTTAATAGCCTTCCATATATTTGTACTGTTTGAATTATCTACAATCAAATTTTTAAAATGATCTTTTTTAATCCTACGAATTTCATATTTAACTTTATTCCTTAGTCTGCGGTAATTGATGTAGTCTTTATTTTTGTGTGCTGTATCTCGCTCTCTCATGATTTGCAGCACTTCTCTAGTGACCCATGGGGATTTATGTTGATTTTTGACTCGAACTTCTTTGATTGGCACGTGTTTATCGAACACATTGTAGACTGTCTTCGTCCAGAAAGCTAATGCATCGTCCGGATCAGGAAGTTGGTAAACGTGATCAAGGGCTGCTTTTCTTAAGTCTTGCAAAAATAAATCTTGGTTGAATGCTTCATAATTCCTAAATTTGATACTTACATGTTTATGTTTAAGAGGTTTGAACCCAATTCTTGACCATGTACAACATACCGGGTAGTGGTCACTAACTGTACAAACAGGAACAGAACATTCAATAATATTATCTGGACAAGTAACATATATATGATCAATTGTAGTTGAGGATGTGTCAGTAACCCTTGTGGGAAGGTTTATTAGTTGTTTGAAATTGTAAGAAAGAATGATATCGTCCCATGTCTGGTTGGATTTACTAATATCTATGTTGAAGTCACCTAGTATCATAACTTCTCTACCTGCTGTAAACACTCTATCCATCATTGTAGTGAAGCAGTCATACCAACTGTACCCGGCACAAGGATTCCTATATAGGTATCCAATGAGAAACGGTTGTTGGCTGGCTGGCTTCACCTCTAACCAAACACATTCTATCTCTACTGTCTCGAGATCACTTCTACGGGACCAGTTGAGAGAATTGGAAATGTATACAGCAATACCTGTCTCTAATTTTTGATTTGCATCTTTCCGAATTACTTTAAACCCCTTAAGTGAGATTTCGGAGTCGGTTATTTTGTCGTTAAGACGACTTTCTGTGATTCCAAACACATGAAACTGTTTGGACAGTATTACCGAGAGCTCAGGTAATTTGTTTAGCAGATGAAAGATGTTGAGATGGCCTATATATAGACCATGTTTGTTGAGCCACTGATCGTGATTAGCGAACATTACAAACTAAAAGGAAGATGTCGCTTGTGGTATACAAATTGCAGGGATTTCGAAACTTTATTTAGAAATAGTTAAGGCTGTTAGAGGGGGCAGGAAAATGTCTTTGCTGGAGTGATATCATGAATGCTTGGTGCAGGGCTGCAGGATTGTATCGCATTAGCTGCTGAAGTTGACGGTTCCACTCATAGGGTTGTAGATTACCGTCCAGCGAGGGATTGCTATGAGTGTCACTGGAAGTGCCTACATTGGAAGCAGGCATCGACGGTACAGCACCATTGTTTAACGGTGTCCCCTTTGACATCATAGAGGGAGACTGTTTTACGGGCAAGGTAGGAAACAAAGTATCATATTTAGCAACATTTGGATTGGAGCTTGGGTTGCTATTCACAACATTGTGTTCCTGGGGTACAGGCAAGGGTGGTGTGGGAAGAGAAGGAGTGTTTTCTGAACACTGAGAGATGGCTACAGCCGGAGGTGAAGATCGGTTTACTCCTGTAACTGAAACTGGTTCTAATTGTTGTGTACGTTCAGGATATTTTATGTTCTTCGCTAGTATGCTAGTTCCTAGTTTTGAACAATGTAATTGATCCTTATATAGTTTTTTCTTGGGAGCCCCGGACGGCGATGTGAAATACGGGGTATTATTAATGAAAGCATTGTTAGTTTCTTGACAAAATTTATGTAGAGTCAGATTGCCAGCATCGGCAGTGCGGCGCTGGAATCCATAACATGGCAGTATGATTGATGAAAAGAAAATAGATGCTTTAGGAAATTTCTTGCGCAACAACACCTCCAATGTAGCGAGTTGTGAGGTGCTTATGGTGTGATTATTCATAATATTGTTGACACCGATATGGACTGTTGTTCTTCTAATTCTATCATTCACCTTGAATTTCCGCAGTGTAGAGGTCAGTCTGTCAATGTCAGCTCCTGGTAGCGGGTAGATCGAGGTAGTTTCGCTGTCAGAAGATGACATGCGGTCACTATAGATTCCCTTGAGCAGAGAGTCTCCAATGACGACATGAGTTGCACTGTCATCCATTGTTATTT
This sequence comes from Cepaea hortensis, assembly GCA_963921405.1. Taxonomy (NCBI): domain Eukaryota; kingdom Metazoa; phylum Mollusca; class Gastropoda; order Stylommatophora; family Helicidae; genus Cepaea; species Cepaea hortensis. The sequence goes on along the minus strand of OY992892.1, from coordinate 95,444,422 downwards.
CACGCTGTTGACGCGCCCGTTTGATTTCTTGCCACTGATCGCTGTCATCTTTCATGCGTTCTTGTTTATTATAGTCGTTGCTTGTTTGGGCTGGTTGTTGATGCTCAGTAGTGGTAGTGGCTGAGCTCTTTAACTTCTCATCTGCTGCTGGAGAGTCTACACTTGAGGCCTGGGATCTATTGCTGATACGCACATCAATGGGGTAGATGGATGGTGCGCGTTCTACAGGTTTAGTAGTGTTGCAGCCTGTGGAAACTAACTGCATGTCATTTTGCGACGAACATCCACTGGTCATACACACCTCTGCAGCACTATGAATACTTCCTGTTTGTGCACTTTTGTCAAATGACTGTGCACTCTTTAGTTTTAAGGCATGGATTGTTGTTTTAAAGGTGTCCTTCTCTTCTTTAAGGAGGTGGATTTCTTTTTGAAGGCGAGCGTTTTCTTCTTTAAACACGGAAATGATATTAGTTGTGTTGTTGGAAATAAAGTCTTTTAGCCTGTCCTCCAAAGCCTGGATGAGTTCACGGCAGGCGTTGTGGTTGTGTGGTTCGGCTGAGGAAAGAGTGACTAAAGATGATGTGTTAGTCTCATCAGATTGGGCTACTGAACTGTGATGTTCGACCAGCTTGAGCTTGGGATCAGTGTCTGCAGATTCACTAGACCACACGTGTGAAGTTGGCGTTGAAGAAATCCGACGTTTGGGTGGCGTGCTCGTCAAACTTTTCCCCGTCTTGTCTTTGTTTGTATTTTCATGGCGCTTGGATAAAGTAGAGTTCCGTAAGTTGGACGCCATATTAGTAATGTATGAGGCTCCAACAGGCCGGGAGTACACACAAGTTCGCCGCCTTTCGGTAACGCGTGCTTGGCGACTAACCACGCGCTAGTCCCACATGGTTAAATCACACGTTGACGTTAATCGATGATTGGTAGGTTTCAAAACTGAACGTTCTTACCTTACATTTCACAAAGAAATCAGCATTTCACTAACTAATAGTCACATAAACTTAATATATTAATTAGTATTAGATCCAGTTTTTTAGAAAAACACAATGAAATACACAGCATCTCGATTGAAATAGGCACAACTTTGTTAAATTATATAAACATTGGGAGAGCTTGTGAAATCACGTCCGCTGGTAGCCGGAAGTATCTATGTGTGTGTAGATATACATGCATTTACGTTTGTATCTATATGTGTATGTAGAAATACTTGGATGTATGTTTGAGGCTATGAGTTTATGCTGACGTACATGGATGTATGTTTGTACCCATGAGTGTATGTAGATATACATGGATGTGTGTTTGTATCTGTGAGTGCATGTCTTCAGCAATATATTTTACTGCTTTATGCATGTTGTATCCTGATAGTATTACTGTGTGCGTGTTATCAATGTTTGTATAATTGTATGTATAAAGGGCGTTCACTTGAAATCTGTTCGTGCCGCTCCGCGCGCAATTGCGTACGTTGAACATGATTATGTCATAGTTAGTTAGTTAGTCGAGGTTCCAACTTCATCGCAACGGTTCATCCCCATTATGCTCCGTTCCTTGCCAGTGAATATCACACAAAATGCTCCCAACTTTCCAATGTGGATCATGTCATAGTTATGTGATAAGTACTGACCAATGAATAAAAGAGCACGTGCTTATCGTCCCATGATGCAAATGTTCTGTTCTGACCATTGAGAAAATGGCTGGGTTGATCCAAAATCCGTCCAAGGAAGCTCAAAGAGCGGTGATTCAGTCTCTTTCGTTTGAAGGATGTCGATCAGAGGACATTCATCGAAAGATGCAGGAAGGGTACGGTAACAAATGCGTGTTGAAGACAACAGTGACAGACTGGGCATGAATGTTTCGGAAAGGACGTCAGTTCACATCAGATCTTAGACGGCCGAGTCAATTGCATATTGTTGCAACAGAAAAAGTCATCGCAAAAATCCATGCAGCAGTACAGATGAACAGTTATCGAAGCGTACGTTCGCTGGCGAAATAATTTAATGTGTCAATTGAGACAATTCTAAAGGTCGTTCGTAAGAAACTGCACTATCGGAAGGTGTGTTCACAGTGGGTACCACGGATGATGGCCGACCACCAAAAAGAGGAACGCATGGGATTGTGTTTGAACCACTTGCTGCGTTTCAAAGTGGGGGGGGGGGGGGCGGGGGGGGGGGTGCGTGATGCATTTCTCTTCCGCATAATGGCAGGCGATGAATCATGGTGTCACCACGTTGAGCCGAGCAGCAAAAGAGCATGAAAGCATGCTGGATCACCAAAAGCCAAAGAATTCAAGTTACAGATTTCCGCTGGTAAGGTTATGTTGAGCGCATTTGTTGACCATGAAGGGCTATTGTTGGCCGACTTTAAAAAACATGGTGTTAAAATCAACTCTACCCACTACTTGCAAACACTAGACAAGCTGCAAAAAGACATCAAGAATAAACGACCCAGCATGCTCTCTCGCGGTGTGATTTTGTTGCAGGATAATTCTCGTCCATATGCCGCAAAGACTGTGCAGGAAGCATTAACAAGGCAGAAGTGGGAATTTCTGCAACATCCAGCCTATAGTCCTGATTTGTCACCATGCGATTTTCATTTGTTCGGACCTCTAATAAAAAGCTCTCAAGTGGCAACGATTTCACACAGATGCAGACGTAATGAATGCGGTAAACACTTGGTTCAGTGAGCAATCACAATCCTCTTTTTGCGGACGGCATTCACCGCCTACCTAATCAATAGGATGCTTTCCTGAATGCCTACAGTGACTTCTTCTGACCAACCCATGGTGCATAATTCATTCAGAATGAATGCTTTGTTTAATTCTACCACACCTGTTAATGTTTCTTTCATGCTTTTGTAATAAAGCTATTGGAACGGGTTTCAAATGAACTTCCTTAATATGATTAAATTTGTTTATACATAGCAGTTTACAATTGTTGAGTTGTTAAGTTCCATTGTCGATTCTGTCTAGTCCACTATAGAATGCTAGTGCAACTCTGACGTCCCTGTGTCTTACCTACACGGGCGCTGTGGCAAGTCCCTCCAATGTCAAGAACTGTGTGAGATATAGTCTTTGTCTGGCCACCACAGCCACACAATCCCTGACATTGTCATCTATCACTGTCATATACCTCCTATAGTACCTTGCGGTGTAGGACAGGTGGGGGAGGTGTGGTGGGCGGACATTGAGCCTAGCATTACCAGCCTTTATTACTTGCATTGGGTATACTTTACTAATGTGATATTTGCGTGGCCAGGTAGTTAAGCCGAATGTCTCATACTAAAAATGTCGCGGCTCGTTTCCCTAACTTGCCATTCGGTTCACGAGTGGTGTTCTTTTGAGCTGTGGAATTCGAATTCTCTGCGATGATTCCGACAGACCACTCTGTGGAAAGAAAACCGAGTCAAATAACAAGGCTCTTTTGTCGGTTCTCTCTCCTTCAACTGCTTTTCATACTCTGTATCTTTTGTTCCGCTTATCCTTTACAGAACATTGCATTCAACACCAGCATTTGTCAGCTGCAGTTGATGTCTTGGCAAGGTTTACGTTCATTAGTTTGCCATTGCTTTCTGAACAACAGGCTCACATACTCCGTAAGTAACTAGCGCGACGCCATCCGCTGCCGAATCTCGCACAGCTGTGTTTCGCACGAGAGTATACAGGATTACCAACAAAGTCCTTAACCCCTACGCAAGGAAGACAGGCTCATACTATGTAGAGATCCAAAATTATGCACAAGATAATACACTTCCTCTATTTTAGTGTTTTTAACGATATCTTTAGTTGTATTGCCGGTCTCTGTGGTCAAGAGGTTACACCACTTTCTCCGTAGTCTCGTATACTCTCGTATGTAACGTGACGTTGCGCGAGAATTGGAAGCGGTTCTCTCCTCATCGGTAACTTACGGGGTATGTGAGCCGGCCGCTCAGAAAGCAATGGCAAACTACTGAGCGTAATCTTGCCAAGAAATCAACAATCAGCTGAAAGATGCTGATGTTGACAGCGATGTCCTGTAAAGGATGTGCAAAACATTTTTAGTTGTATTAATTAAATATTGATCTGCAGTCCTGGGTGGGATATTGGTGCACGATGAAGCCGGTGGGGTCAGGATACGTTGTTATCTCGTGTAAAGTGTGGGAGAACACACACACCATCGGAACATCAAGAGAATAGTGCGGCCCGGAGTGACCAGGACATTTGGCCGTCATTCACTTCTCTGTCGGAAGTCATAATGGATATATAATCACATTGCATCTGGTACCTTTAGTAATGGGACTCTTCGCTGGTTATTGAAGATGAGGACGGAGCATATGTGAGAATGCAAATCCTCCTTAAATTGCCGCATAAATTATCCATTATACACATATGGTTGCTAAATTGACATGGTGGAGATATAACAATAGAGACATGGGTAAAACTGCTGTTACAATGACCATACTAAAGACATAAGCATACCGTTGTTACAATGACCATACTAAAGACATAAGCACACTGTTGTTAAAATAACAATACTAAAGAAATAAGCATACCGTTGTTACAATGACCATACCAACGAAATAGGCATACTGTTGTTGCAACGAACATACTAAAGAAATAGACACACTGTTGTCACAATGACCACATTAAAGAAATATGAATATTGACGTTACAATGACCATATTAAAGAAATAGGCATACTGTTGTTACAATGACCATACTAAAGATATATGCATACTGTTGTTACATTAACCGTACTAAAGAAATAGACATACTGTTTTAACAATGACCATACTAAAGAAATAGTCATACTGTAGTTATGATGACCATACTAAAGAAAAATGCATACTGTTGTCGCAACGACCATACTAAACAAACAGGCATACTGTTGAAACAACGACCGCATTAAAGAAATATTAATATTGTTGTCACAATGAACATACTAAAGAAATAGGCATACTGTTGTTACAACGACCATACTAAAGAAACAGGCATATTGTTGAAACAACGACCGCATTAAAGAAATATGAATATTGTTGTTACAATGACTAGACTAAATAAATAGGCATGCTGTAGTTACCATGCCAATACTAAAGAAATAGTCATAATGTTGTTACAACGTTGATACAAAATAAATAGATATACTGTTCTTACAACGACCATACTAGAAAATAGGCATATTGTTGTTACAATGACCATACTAAAAAAAATAGACATAATGTTGTTACAATGAACATACTAAAGAAATAGGCATAATGATGTTACAACGACCATACTAAAGAAATAGGCATACTCTTGTTACAATAACCATACTACAGAAATAGACATACTGTGGTTACAATGATCATACTAAAGAAATAGACATACTGTTGTTACAACGACCATACTAACCTCCGCTGATATTGATCGTACAGATATGTGCCACCACACGGCCTTGGAATTCTATGTGCCTAAAATTGTTCTTAGTCACACACCGCACGTCCAATGCTGTATTGTGAACTCGGTAATATCTTACACGGTCGCATAGGAAGTTGTCTATTGTTGTCGTAAAATTGCGATGGAACAGTGTAACTGCATGAAATAGGACAGGAGTAGTCAATGGTAAAGTTATTTTCTGAAATAAAACAACTAGCACACATTATAATCTTAACATAGTTTCACAGTCGTGTTGTTCTTGATTTTGTTAATCGTCTGGTCTCTATCATCTCCTGTATGTTAGTATTTGAAGTATGTCTGTGAATAATGATTAAGCTGTAGTTTAATCCTACGGGAACACTAGTCTCCCAAATGTTACTTGACATGTATGTTTGAATCAGGATTTGCAAAAAATAAGTTAGAAAATCGACAAAAGTACTGATTTGTATCTGATGAACACAGTCCCTAATTGTAATTGCATGGCTCTCCACTTCACACGTGATGCACGGAAACGAATAGCATTGCTACATCACAGTGCCACATGTGTCATTGTCATCCCTTTAGTCCGGACGTGTTCCATTGACATATCTTTGGTCAGGGTATATGTCACTGACTTATCTTTGGTAAGGACATGTGTCATTGACATATATTTGGTCAGGGCACGTGTCATTGCCATCCCTTTGGTCAGGACATGTCATTGTCATCCCTTTGGACAGGACATGTGGCATTGTAATCCTTTTGGTCAGGGACATGCGAATTATTGTGAACAGTATTGTCAGACTGCTGTATTATGTCCTTAGATGACACTGTCTGCTACACGTCTCCCAATCTGACTAACGCATTTCTTGTCACACTTTTGCATAACTGTTTAGTTAGTTTAGTTTAGTCAACGGATCGACATCACGGCACACGGGTGTACCCCATACGTGCTCCGTTCTACCCCTAACTTAAGCCCGAGTTCGGAAAATCTCAGCTCAGCGCACGAACTCTGTAGCACCGGTGAGGATCCTCAAATACGTTGTGTAGATTTTAAACTCGAAATTTTCCCCGGGCAGCGCCGTTAGGCTACTCTTTTTTTTCGATTTCCAACTGCCAAGGAATTTTTTACCTGCGCAACAATACACACGGGCGTCCGATCTCACTACCCAGAGACCAGTTGGAATTGTGTTACTAGAAATCCACGTGAAATAATCCCGGCTCTCACCGGGGCTTGAACCCGAGACCTCCAGCACTTGAGGTGGACACCAAACCTCGAGATCACTGACCCCCCCCCCCCCCCCCCCCACCTCAAAACTTGCATAACTGTATGTATATGTAAATACCACACACGCACACACACACATACACACACATTAATATATAAGCGGTGTGGCGAAGTTTTTACGAACGCGATTCGTAATCCCGCGTACCGCGTTCGTAAAACAGCTGCGGGTAATTTGGCAGCAGCAAATCGCCATGTGTTGGATTTTATACAATGGGATGTTTGCCGGTTGAACGTAGACCTGTCAATAAATCATTAATAGCAAAGATATGTGCTGGAGTTCGGCTGTGACGTCATGTAAAGCACATGCAACTTAATAAAAGAAATCATGGCAAAAATAATGATATCAATAGATTATACTTTACTTGTGTGGTGTATCGGACGCGGGACATCTTGCTTTTTATCAAGACGTTTACCGGAATGTTGTTATGGGAGCGAGGTTCTGCACAGGACATGCTACTGAATGAATGAATGAATGAATGAATGAATGAATGAATAGTCACATTATGTGAAAGAACATTATGATGATACAAGAGAAGAACAGTATGGTATTCGGATTAATAATGAAGGACCATAGAATGTGTAATTTTGTATGGATGAATGTGAAGGGTGGACAATGAGCAAACAAGAAAAAAAAAAATACAGCTAATTGCTGTGGATATGTGGAAACTGCAAAGTTATGCCATAGACAGACAGAAAAACCAGTTAACAAGTCCTCCCCCCCCCCCCCCCCGCAAATCCTTTACAGGACATCGCTGTCAACATCAACATCTTTCAGCTGATTGTTGATTTCTTGGCAAGATTCTGCTCCGTAGTTTGCCATTGCTTTCTGAGCGACCGGTTCACATACCCCGTAAGTTACTGACACAGAGAGAACCGCTACCAATTCTTGCGCACGTAACGTTACTAACGAGCGTATACGGGATTACGGAGAAAGTCGTGTAACTTCTAAACCAGGGAGTCCATAAAAATTGTAAACAATTTAGAGAAATGCGACGTAGACAGTCTCACTTTCTGGATACGTTATGAAAAGAAATACATTGAAGAACTTGATGACAACTGGCAGGTTTAGGGGAACAGAACAAGGGGAAGGCTGAGAAGTAAGGCTTTGAAACGTAGTATGGTCGAGACAAGAACACAGATCTGATCGGCGACTCTGGTGATCGTGTGAGATGGAGAAACATGACCGGCCACGCTTATCGGCATGTATATATTGTCGACAATTATCACGTGTTCCTGGGTAAGGAACTTATTCGCTAGCCAAACAACCGTGTTGTGTGCCTGTATTGAACATTAAGAGAGCGGATGTGAGGCGACTGTCTTTAAACATGCCTCTCATATGATTGTGGTTGCTACAGCCATCAATAGACCATATGTAAACACGCTTCCTGGTGACACGATCTCGTTTGACAAATGCCTTTGAGAAATCACATTATGATTGACAGTCACATCATGTGAGAACATGGAGTCTCCGTTTACACCACCTGCCTCGCTATCCTAATGGCGTGGTTTCGAATCCTTGCCACGCCATTCGGTTCACGAGTGCAATTTTCTCCAAGATTACTGGAGGTCGTCGCTGGAGCAATGGAGTTTTGCGCTATTGACAGGCCGTCCTGCAGATAGAGACCGAAGTATATGGATAACGATGAAATAAAGTCGATTCTCATTACAACCCTGTAAACTGTGTGCGGGGGTTATCAATGAACGACTGGATACGTTATAAAGTGGTATCATTAATTTGAAGGGAGATTTAAAACGTAAATACAGTTGGGTTCAGCATGGCCGAAATGATTAAAATAACTTCCGGTGTGCTGATGGCGAGGCAACCGGTTCACACACATCACCGGTTAGTTGGACTAACATTTTGGCATCCCGTGCTTGAATTGGTTATGTAAATTACAAGTACCATTGACTGATTGACTGATTGATTGGTTTAGGAACCCACATCACAGCATTCGGGGCATTCCTATAAGTACTGTACCACTGAAGCCGGAACTGTACTACTACTGATTGTGAGGGACACTGGTAATTGGGAAAGCTAAAAATGAGTCCAGCGTGGACTACACAAATGTTAAAAGAGAGCGAACGAGAAAAGAAAAGAACAACAGTTCATGGGTCTTCTAGTTTTGTTTTTTTGTTTTTTTTTTAAAGTAATTCTCGTTTTGAAAGTATAGTATGCTCTGCTGAAATGAAATTACTTCATATACACTGATGGAGATATGTTCTATGATTAGATGAGTAGCTGCTTCACTTGCATAATACTGGCCACCTGGTGCTGAACCAATATTTAATTGAATAATCCACATTCGATGGGTAAAGTGATCAATATTATGAACAACATTATGATTATCTATGAGGCAACATTATGAAGTTCATGAACTGATCTAGAAATGGCTAATAACGTCGCACAAAGCATGGACTCTGTAGCTCCAGCGACGACTCTTTGGAGTCTGGATAAACCTGCACTCGTTATCCAAATGATGTAACCTGGCATCGAACTCACAACCTTCAGATCTGAGGCAGACAGTTTAACCAGTTGGCCACGGAGACTCCCTGAATGCGTGAGTATAGCATGTGAGCAATATTACTGTTTTCATAGGTGGGCATTCTCAACGATCTTACTGTTTTCATTGGTGTGAATTCTAAACCATCGCGCCCAAACAGGATGAGTCAGCGTCACTGTCACCTGAGTGTCAGACATGTTCGTGTTGCACGTGGATTCATCATTGTCACGTAAATATTGCGGGGTTGTATTCACGCTGGATGTCACAGCTAGGTCAACTGAAATATTAACATCACGTAATTAATTAATTAATTAAATTCAATGTAATAATTAAATAGACAGAAAAATATCTGGATGGCGTGACAATATGGCGTCATCGAGACACAAGCACAGAGCTGATCATCAACTCTGGTGATCAAGTGAGATCACGAAACAAGAAGACTGCCCACGCTTATCGGCATGGCTTATGATGGTGATGAATAGTTGATGGGGACATTGTAGTGGTGGAATATATAATTTAACAAATAAAACTAAATGATACCGCTCACAGAAGAAGAGGGAGGAAATAGAGATTAGAAGACGCACTAGACAACATAAAATTTTATGTTGTCTAGTGCGTCTTCTAATCTCTATTCCCTCCCTCTTCTTCTGTGAGAGCCAAATAATACTATGTATGTCTATTTGTGTAATCGTCTTAGTGGCCTCGACGGTTCACCCCATTTATTTCTTGTGTTTAAAGGATCCTGACATTCTTCCGTGCCATAATGTTAAACTGTCCAGCATATGATCTCGTCTGTTTCCATCTGCCTCTCTACTCCTCCAACCTTCCTATTGTGACAACATACTCCAGATTTCCCCTTCTTATGATATGCTCAATGAATGTGGACTGTGCTTTTCAGGTGTTATCTTTCTCAGTTAACTTCTTGTACGATATTTTCGCTAGTCTTTCTACCTGCTCATGATATTGCCATCGCTTTTATCTGAAACAAAAAACATCTCCGAATCTTTCACACAACTCCTCACATGTCTGCTAATTGTCCATGGTTGGCTTTCATGAAAATCATAATGTTGCACCTAACGTAGGCTCCGTTGTGGCACAGCCGCTTGAAAGCTTGCCTTCCTTCCTGGTGATCTGTGTTTTATTGGATATCGGGCGAAAGTTTATTTTCTTGATTTCCCTTTCGAACCAGCCTAAAATGGGAACTAACATTTTCTCAGAAATAAAACCAGATTGTGTGATATTGATCACATTACCCATCGGATGCGGATTATTCAATAACTTTATTGGTTTAGCACCAGGTGCCCAGTGTGACATAAGGTGAGTACAAGGTGGCATGTGTCGAATTTCCGAGTGAATATATTTATGTGTGCGTGAGTAGTATATCAAGCCTCTTAGCCATCGAAAATGTGGCTGCAAGCCATATTCTTATCCTTATGAACGGTTATGTGACATCATGGTAATACGTCATGAAACGTTAGCAATCTAAGCCACACAATTTATTTGTCCAGCGTTGGGGGAGGGGGGGGGGGGTAACTACTTCCGGTCTTCCTCGCTAAAAGAGATAAGTACTTCCGGTGGTGATCGAGCTTGCTGGTTTACTGTGGACTATTATAATTATAATCTGGTGATGTCCGCGCCGTGTTGCTAAATGCATATACCACTATCATGATCATGAAAGGCATATATCGGTAGACATGAATATAATATTCTAAAAAGAGGTGAAGCAAGTACACAATCATGATTAATTTCACGCTTGATTTTAAACGCGTCTCAAATTGTACCATCAGACATGGTTATACCCTTCGTGTCTTTGTGGAACGATACAATAACAAAACAGTTGACTGGCAGCCGATCCTCGTTTGTGTTGGAACAAACTCTCACAACTAACAAAATCAAATATCTTTGTGAGATCAATGAAGGCATTTAATAGTGGTTAATTCTGTTAAAATCATTGTTCTTACATTTATCAAAATAATAACATCATATTAAAGATAGATCGGTTCCGTCGAAAGCCACACTGTGATTCAGGGTAGATTTGATCTCCAAGAACTTGAAGTCTATGCAGAACACTTCTGACACATATTTTTACAACGATAATTAGAAGTGAGATACACATTTAGTTGTTACAGTAACTCAGATCCCAGTCGTTCTTGTGCAGTGTTATGATGCTTAAACTTTTTAAATCTTATGGGACTTGTTCGTCTTGCCCACTCCTGATAACCTCTATTGTAGAATCCCATCCTTACCCGAAGCTTTGCCAGATACAAGTTCATTAATACTGCACATAACGTATGTAATGGTTGGAAGTCTGTCCAAGTTGTCAAGAGTTGACAGGCTTCCAAGGCGTTGAGGGCATCACCCGCTAGTTTGGTCTCGTTTGAGTAAAGCTCTAAATAGGGCTCTACCCATTCATCCGTTTACTGTTTCTTATCAGTGATGATTCCTCCAGTCAAGATTGTCAGTGATGTACGTCTTTTATATATTAGATCGCAAGCCATCTCTATCCCATAAATTATCCTTCTTTATCATTCACTTTCTCTTATCACTTGCATTTTGAATGCACTGGCACAACTTGATCCAATGGTCGTTTGCACACTACCTGAATGCCCTTATCGCATCTTTCCTATCTTACTTCAGCTCACCGAGGTTATTTTATGTTGTTCTTTCCTTGTTTCTTAAGAGAGCTATCTTAATTACATTAATCAAGGGCCGCATTGTCTGACTGTTTGCCTCATACAATTCCTGCCTCTTATGATCCACAGTGCCATAAACCTCTACCACTATTGTATAAACAGCTACCTTAATTATACCCTAATTTTCACTTGCTGTAAATTTTATGATGTATCAGTAAGGTTGTCTTCCAATTGCTGATGAAACTCAATGCACTTATCGGGAACGTTGTTATCGATAATATTAATCCGGGGGATATATTTGTGTAGATTTTCTTTGGTTTCAGCAAAACCCTTGCACAAACTAAAGAATGATCAGTATCAAAATAAGCACTGTGGTAATTTCGAGTTTGGTTCAAATGTGTTCTCCACCGGACACTCATTCGGGAGACCGAACATCCCTCGGTAAGGTGTGGGATTTTTTTCTGTCGGGGGCAAAAAGAAAATCCTAGCCTGCACAGTTCGCGGCTACTGCACTAGCCAGGCGGCCTTAATTCCTCAGGCTCAAAGACCCCTCCGCCATACACCGCAAGGTACTATATTGGCAGTAAATGACAGTTGTCTCCGTGTGATAATGAGGTTCTTCTGATACCCCAGGCCTGATCATGAGTGTTTCCGTGTGATCTGTTGCCGCTCTTTTTTTTTATAAAGGGAGTTGTAATGCATAGATCGTTTCAGGTGCAATGCTCCAGCAGCCTTTCCCCATTGGCATACATACGGTCGATGCTGTATTTTCCGAGGCACAATGGCAATGATATGTGTCAGCATTTACATGTAGTCAGATTTTAGTACTGCCTTGACAAGACCGTGCGGTAGATTTGTTAGTATGATGCAGGTCTTCGAAATACCGCCCCTTATCAATGCAAGTCTTTGAAATGCCAACCCTCCTTCGCTGCTTATGCCGCTCCCCATGGTGTCGCCTGATGCGTCGGCCTGTCTGTATTATAGCCCGGCACATACTGTGCCTTGATCACAGAGTCTAACTCGTTAAAGAAGGAATTCTTCGCGTCATAAATATACACATATAGACTTTGACACACGATTGATGAAACTGTTGGTTTATTATTAAGATATACTCACTATACTGGCAGCCTGGGCCAAAGTATGGACTCCTGCATCGTTCATTGTTAGGGCACACGCCGTAAGTATCACACTCCACGGAAGTTTCACAATGGCACGGGAATCTGCACGCTGGCCCAAACCAGCCAGCTGTACAAGCTGAAGAGTTTACAGTTCGAATCCAAAGATGAAAAATGCGGCATGTATGTACCATTGCGCATGAGAAATAACATGAAAAATAGCCTAACTTGTATTCACTGCTACCCATGTAAGTAGAGGAGAATAATAGAGAACTGTGGATAACATAAACAATTGGAAGCTATACATTCGGAATTGAACCTGTGGCTTCTGAATTGATGAAGAGGGGCGGGGGCAGAGATTCCCTGACGACACATGTGTGTGTTGATGCCTCGACAAAAAAGGTCTCTTCTTTATTATCCAGGTATAACAGTCACCAGAGTCCAGACACACCTGTCTTCATGAACCAGGTCGACCATTCATCAGAAGCCAAAACTATGTCTTTACTAGCCAGATATACCATTCATCAGAAGCCACATCTATGTCTTCATTCTGCGAACATTCACAGATGATGTGCTGGTGTACAGATAGGGAAGAGAAAGGACAGAATGGCTGAAGAAACAGTAAACAGGGTGGTGGAGTGGTGTATGGATTCAGGGGCCGTAATAAATCCAGACAAGGCATTGTTTGTGCGGTATTGCCTGGATAACCAAATCGTGGAGGGAGATGTCCCATGTACTAGTATCACACTGAATGTACGTCCTCTCGGTTAAAGTTAGTTGCATACTATTTACAGGACGTAGCGGTAAACCCGAGCATATGTTGGCTGTTCGTGATTCCTGCGCAAGATTACGTTCAGTAGTTTGTAATTTCTTTCTGAACTACCAGCATCCACACCATTTCAAATAAACAATGCAAGGCGGTCTGCTGCCAAATCGCCCACAGCTGTGTTTTAAACACGGGTATGCTTGATTACGAACTGCGTCAGTGTCACCGTCCTAGATATCTAGGGGAATGAAACTCGGGCTCATACAGGCAACAAACTCCGTTCATATGCAATCTAACATCATTTATTTATATTATGTTACAGTAAGCTGGCGAAGAGAGTTTTCGCAAGCCAGCAATCTGCAAGTTGCGTATCACAGGAGTTTACAATAAACATGATTATTACAACAACTCTATCAGCTATCTAACATATGCATAAGACCCCTAAATACACTTGGGCTTTAAGCTATCAAGTCCCCCTTAAGGTAAGCCCTGTTGCTTCTTCGATGTCCAGTCCGTGTCTGCCCTTCCACACGTGTCGCAATCCGACACGGGTGGTAACTCTCTCCGAGTTTCTCGTGGACCCCGCAATCGGCGGGCCCCATCGGTGTCCACGGGGCTGTGGACACACTAACCGGTCCTTCAAGAAGGCTCTGGATTATTCGAGCATTCGAGTGACTCGGTTCTTTCCCTTTAGCTGGAGTTCTATCCCTTCTCCACTCTCTCTTAATTTTATGTTGGTACCGCCCTTATGTGAGACTGTGACAGGAGTCCCCCTCCCCCCTGCTTTGATGGGTTATTATATGGTAATTAGTTCTGTACTAATTTTGTCACAGGATCACATAAAGTCGGTGTTTGTAGTTTGCTGGATAGTAACTTGGCAACCTACATATCTGCATCAACAACTCATGTATTCTCCCATACAGCACTTCAAGATGATTGCTGAAGAGGTCTCTCTCTTCTATGTTCTTAAACATGCTTATCTGACCGAAGTTCCGAGACGTTTCCAGTTGTTTTTACAACCGCGCCCTTCTCAAGTATCCATATGATACCAAGATATAAAACTCTGCGTAAGAGAGTTTTAACAAGACAAATGTCTTGGCTTATTTAAGTACACTTGCAAATCTTGTCCTGCGTGTGTATTTCGATACATTTTTACTTCCATATGTTGTATATTGCTGAATATGTAGTTATGCTGTTGTTTTATCACATCTGACTACGTGTGTTCCTGTTGGCTTGTTAGTGTATTGACTGATATGTTGCTGTTTATAATAAAGTTACTGTATTTTAATTGTTAGTGTTCAGTTTTGAGTTTGTATAAGGTGTGTGCTCACTGTGTGGTTTACTTCCAAGCGTCACGAGATGGGATATCCTTTGTCATGAATTACCCAATCTGTGTAATGCATGATCGGGGCATTCCAAACAGTGGCGCTTAGATGTAGTGTATTCAATACTAACCATGTATCAACAATTGAGACAGGTAATACATTTTTACATGAAAGATGCAGACAAATTAAAATAAATACGTTTTGCGTACAATTTGTCCGCTCAGTATATCGCTCTCTCATTTAATTCATTCACTCTGTCATTCATACATCTTTCATACAAAATAGTATTTTGTTAAAATATACAAATAAAGTTAAGGTAAGTTTTACTGCCCTTAGAAAAAACGGATTAGGCGATATGTTCCCTTTAAGGTAACAAGTACTTTTTGTATGTGTAATCAAAAAATGGTTTATAACTTAAATAGAAAAATTGTATAGGAAGAATATTTCACCTATGAGTGAAAATGCTTGTAATATATTATGGTAAAAAATATACAAGTTACATGTTGACATATTTTATGTATATAATCAAATACAAGTGTAATACATATTAAATAATAGTAAATTAATTAACTCCAACGACGATGTGTGTGTTGTCCTCCTGTTGTCCGTGTGTCGTGCCATCAATGTTAACAGTTAATATAGCTGTCGCTTGCATGTTGTAATAGACGTAGTTCCATTCTGGCTGTTTGCGAAGTTTCTTTGCAATAGCGAGTATGCAGTGTTCTTAATCTTTACACGATGACTGTCAGTTCACTGGTTGAAATCACTTCACAGATATTATATATCGCTCGGGTTGTTTCTAAAGCCTTGGCAATTGGTAATATGGCTTAATACACTATAGGGTTCTCAAAGTTTCATGTTCGTGAGTGTTATAAGTAGATTATTCACTTGGTTCAAGTTTCATGTTCGTGAGTGTTATACGTAGATTATTCACTTGGGCGTTGATACTTCTGGATGAAAGTTCTATAGTAGGTGTAGAGGTACACTGTTCTATGCAACAGACTAAAATATCACAGCTTATTATATGGCGAATAATTAATGTAAATAGTGTTAGTCTGCTGGTGCATTAGTTTGCCGTGATAATATGTCTGCAATAATATTATCAGTACCCTTGATGTGGAGGATTTCAAAGTCGAAATCCTGAAGATGAAGAAGACACCATCTTTCCAATCGATGATTCTTTGGAACACCTTGTTTAAGTACCAGCAGTGGCGAATTATCGGTTAAAACAACAAAATGCGAACCTAAGAGGAACTTAGATAAACGACGCATACAAAAAAGTAGACTTAATGCCTCCAACTCAACTGTGGAATACTGGATTTCTGCCTTTTTCAGCTTGCGGCTGACATAGAGTATTGGATGTATCACGCCTTGATATTCCTGCATCAGGCATCCTCCAATTGCGATAGCACTCGAATCTGTGGTCAGAATAAAAGGTATATCTATGTTTGGTAATCTTAATACGGGTGGGTTAGAAAAAATTGATTTTAATTTGCACATTACATCCTCTAAGCGGATACTCTTACAAAATTTTTCTGGATGATCTTTTGTCAACAGATTAGAAAAAACTGATGTGAGTTCCGGCCAGTTTGGTATAAACGTGGCATAATAGTTTATGAGACCTAACAGGCTTCTGACCTGTTTCTTTGTAGTTGGAACTTGTAGGTTGAGAATTTTTGATACGATTCTATCATCTGTTAATAGTTTGCCTTCGGAAATCCTATGACATAGGAAGTCTATCTGTTTATAGCCTATCTCAACCTTGGAAGGTTTGATAGTAAGTCCAAAAAGAAAGATTTGATTAAAGACTTGTTGGAGTGTAAGTAAGTGAGAAGTCATGTCTGAAGAATGGACACATATATCATCAATATATGATTGCACGTCCTTGATGCCGTGCAATAACAGTCTAGTTAACCTGACAAATGTGACGGGAGCGTTCTTGAGACCAAACGGAAGATATCTCCATTCGTACAGCCCAAGCGGTGTAGCGAATGCTGTTATATGCCTTGAAGAGTGAGATAGTGGTACTTGCCAGTAACCTTTAGCTAAATCAAGTTTAGAAAAGAAGGATGATTGAGACATATTCAAAATGAGGTCTTCACAGCTGTACATTGCCTCAGCATCTGTCGTGGTTATAGTATTTAATTTCCTGTAATCTATGCATAGACGAATGGTTTGGTCCTTCTTTTTCACCAGAACAATTGGCGAAGAGTACTGGGACACAGATTTCTGTATTATTTTATTTTTTTCTAAGTCCAAAATTTCTTTATCTAAATTTGCCCTATAATGTAAAGGAATTGAATATGATCTACATTTGATAGGTGTTAGATCTGTCAAAACAATTGAATGTGTTATTTTGTCAGTCTGTCCAGGTTTGTTTGAGAAGATAGTTTTATAGTCGTTAAGAAGAGACAAAATATCTTGTCGCTGCTGTTGTGTCAAAGTGTCAGAGATTTGTATGTCCTTCATCGTACTGTCGTCGTTCATAATTGGTACTGGAATTTCCGAATTGTCTACGTCCGTCTAATTTATTACTGACGCTACTGTTTGTAAATTGTCTTCAATGTCATTGTCGTCGTCGTCGTCGAGACTAATAGTTGCCAATGTGTCGTTAAATTGGTCGTACTTGTCGTTATCACATATTGTCGGTACTGTGAATATGTTTTCGTCGTCTTCGTTGTCACAAGAATGAGTCGTTAATGATGCTTCGTTTAGATCTTCGTTTGTCGAGGTGTCATTCAGTCGGGTAATTGTCGTTTCGTTTTCGTTGTCCTTCTTGTCAGTCTGGTTATTGTCATTTGTTACCTGCGTCTGCTTGTTCTTGTCACTGTCATTTCTAGAATAGTACGGTTTTAACATATTTACATGGAATATTTTCAACTTTCCATTCAAAGAAATTTCGTAGCCAACTTCCGAATTCCTTTTTACAACTTTAAATGGTCCCTGCCAAGAGGTTGATAGTAAATCTCTCTTGTCAGGTAGTAATAGTAAAATATCTTGATTTGGTTGTAATACAATCGTTTTTGCCCCTTTGTTGGCGTACTGCCTGTACCTAAAACCTTTCTCCTGTAATGATGTTCCGGCCAGTATACAGGATCTAATGATTTTGTCTCTGGTGTCAGTGAACAAATCATAGGTGGAAACTGGTAATTGGGTGTTTAATGGTTGTGATATTATATCTTTGTAAATAGTGAGAGGTCCTCTTGGGTTCGCTCCATATATCAATTCAAACGGAGAGAACCCCGTGCTTGATTGTGGGACTTCTCTGTATGCGAACAGCACCGTTGGGAGAAGTATATCCCAATCGGCTGTATTTTCAGCTGTCACTTTGGATAACATATGTTTTAGGTCCCCATTCAATTTTTCGCAAATTCCATTTGCGGCCGGTCGATAGGGACTTGTAAAACATTGTTTTATGCCTAGTAACTTAGTTACCGATTGGGTGGCATTAGATATGAATTGCGTTCCTCTATCCGATATTATCTTCTCCGGAAAGCCAAAACGGGAGAATATCTGTAATAATACGTCCGTCACATCCTTAGAGGAGATAGATTTTAATGGAATCATTTCTGCCCACCTTGAACACAAATCAACGAGTGTAAAAATGTATCTATTTCCTTTGTTTGAGATGTGGTTCAAAGGACCCACTAAATCAACCGCCACGATTTGAAATGGTCTCGAGGCAGTTGTGGTTGATTGAATTTCTGCCGTAGGGTTTTTACCTTTCTTAATTAGTTTTTGACAGATATCACATGATTTAAAATGGGTTTTTATGTCTTGGCAAAATTTAGGCCAGTAAAATTGGCTCAGGACTCTGGCCCTGGTTTTTTCATAACCCATATGACCTCCGAAAGGTGAGTCATGGGCTATATGTAGCACTTTCTCACGATGTGACTGAGGTAGAACCACTTGCTGTATCGTGGTTTGATCTCTGGTATATAATCTCGTTAGAATATTGTTATTTAGTCTAAATGTCCAAGAAGCGTTTTTCGTCAATTTTGGCTTTAATCCTACTAGTCGAAAGTATTGCGAAAGGGTTGGATCTGCTTTTTGTTCTTCTATAAACTCGGTGGTGGTAATATTGGGTGAAATGATTTGTAGCGACTCCTGAAGTTGGTCGTTGTGGGTTTTGTGTGTCATTTGTCTTGTCACTATATTAGCGTATTGTGTATGTTGTTGCACATTTACAGGCTCAATATTTTGTGGATCTATGGCGTCCTCAGTTCGAGGTGTTAATTTGATGGTGTCGTTGAAAGATTCAACCGCCCCTGTATTCTGCACCTCTGTGAATTCGTTTCGAATTTCGTCATCGGTTGTCTCCCTTGTGCTTTTGGCAGTTTGAGACATGCACGCGTGGTTTTTCATTTTGGAATCGCTGTTCTGTTTTTGGATACAGTTTTTCTGTTCCAATTCTCTGATTTCTTTTTCAGAGCAAGATCTTATGTTAGGAAGATTCCCAAGGATAATTTCAGCGGCAGGATTTTCTAGTACTGCGCATAGCACTTGTCCTGATATAAAAGGTGTACGAATTTCGGCAAGTGCTAGGGGGTATCTTTCGATAGTGCCTGCGAATGTGCGACACGTTACGTATTTGTGTGTGTAGTCTTTGTCATTAACTAATGTTCTTTTAATTCCAAAAAGAGTCGCCCCGCTATCTCGTATTAGTGTACATTGTTTGTTATTAACAAAACCTGTCGCAAACTTTAACTAGCCTGTTGATGTTAAGGCTGCGTTTGCCATTTCGTTAGACACTGGGATTGTGTGGCCGCATAACAACGTTGTATCAAGCTGAAATTTTCTGCAGGTGTTACATGTGTTATCAGTGATGGTGTTAATGATTTCTACTGCATTA
Source organism: Cepaea hortensis (assembly GCA_963921405.1). Taxonomy (NCBI): domain Eukaryota; kingdom Metazoa; phylum Mollusca; class Gastropoda; order Stylommatophora; family Helicidae; genus Cepaea; species Cepaea hortensis. The sequence goes on along the minus strand of OY992892.1, from coordinate 95,424,574 downwards.
CCTAACTCACTCGCACTTTCATTCTGGATGTCGCATTCGTTCTGTTGTTCAGTTTCTTCATCTGAAGATGTGTCTATTAATGCGGCATTGGCCTGCTTCATCATTTTTCGCCCGTCACAGCAACCTGAATAATGCCCATAACTCGAACAAAAATAACATTTAACCGCTCTCTGATATGCGTTCCTTTTGTTCTTTTGTTTTTCCACTATCATTTGGAGATGATGTGGATAATTTGGTGATTTGTCACACATCGCGTACTCTTCGTGTGTCAGATGACAATACTGACACATGACTGGTTTTGTGAACTTAGAGCGTTGTTTGAACCTATTTTCATTTGGTTTTGAATATTTGGTGTTTGTAACCGCTGCTGTTTCATTTTAGCTCATATTTAACTGAAAAATATCGCGGTTCGCTGTAAAATATGCGCTCCCCTTAGTTTCTATCTCTTGGATAGTTTTACAATCATTTTGCCTTAGAAATTTAGAAAAAAGGTGTTGGTATTGTGCTAATAATTTTATCAATTATAATTAGCTCCTTCAGTTTGTCATGGTTGTTATTTGTTTTTGCTGAGGTTATCCATTTTGTACAAATATCTTGGACTGTAGACACGTAGTCTATGAAAGTTTGGTTAGGTAATGGGGTTAATTTTGAGAACTGTAGTTGATAGCCTGCTGTATCTAGTGAAAAATGTTGTAGTATTCTTTGTTTTAAATAGTCGTAATCTTTCCTCATGTCTTGTGGAACTGTCTCTAACATTTTTAAGGGCTCTAATGCTAAATTTCTCATCAGAATAAATGACCAGAAGACTTTTGCGACGTTATGGTAAGTCATCAAACACTCGAAGTTCTCTAAGTATGCGCTTATTGAATCTCCTGAACAAAACGGCTTGACTAGGCCTTTATATTTGTTGTATTTTTGTTCATCTTCTTTACTTCTAATTTTGTTTACTGATATTTCTAAGTTGGAGTCAATTTCCATTTGTTTCAGTTTTATCTGTGTTTCTGCGTTTAATTGGGCTTGATTGGTCGCAGCTTCGAGCTCCATTTGCATCTTCTTCTCTTCAGCCTGCAGATGCGTTTTCTTTTCTTCAGCTTCCATTTGCATCTGCATCTTTTTCTCTTCTCTTTCTGCTTGCATCTGTTTCTCTTCCCTTTCTATTGCTCTGTCTTCTCGTGCAATATTTTCTGAATGTGTCTTTTGTGCCCATTCTGAAAGTTTTTCGTCAGTATATCCTAACCTAATTCCTAATTCAATGCACTGTTCTAATGTTGACATCTTGTATTTTAGTTATTGTTCACTTTATTGAAATTAAATCCCTTTGAAATTAGTCTGGGTGTACAAAAGTTGGTTATCTCCCTTAATGTTTACATTCAAATTTACACGAGCAGGTTTATTTGGTTATGAGATTAGCATATATATAAAATCAATACAAAGAAAAAATGTTACATCAATGAATCATGGATGAGTATCGCTTAGGGATATAATGAGCATGAAATGAAACTCATCTTATTTTTCCTGGTTTCTCGACTGTAGTCTTGTTTGGTTTTCCTGTTTTCTCGCCACTGCTGGAGGACAGGTTACATACACACGATATTTCGCGGAACAATCTGATGTTGGAATCAAAAAAAATTAGTAACTGTCAATGTAATTGTCACAGTCATGTCAATGTCAAATTTCATGAACATCATCATAATATCAAATATCAAATATTTTTGTAGAGGGACTACAATAGCTCATTCACAGATGATACAATGATAGCTGCAAAGTTTTTGACTTTGTCATGTATGAAAGTTGATATATTTTACTTGGCAAAATCAAGAGCTGTCTGGAAAGTAAAGCTTGTGCTTGCCAAAACCGGCTTTCCCCCAAATAGCCTGTCACCGTCCTAGATATCTAGGGGAATGAAACTCGGGCTCATACAGGCAACAAACTCCGTTCATATGCAATCTAACATCATTTATTTATATTATGTTACAGTAATCTGGCGAAGAGAGTTTTCGCAAGCCAGCAATCTGCAAGTTGCGTATCACAGGAGTTTACAATAAACATGATTATTACAACAACTCTATCAGCTATCTAACATATGCATAAGACCCCTAAATACACATGGGCTTTAAGCTATCAAGTCCCCCTTAAGGTAAGCCCTGTTGCCTCCTCGATGTCCAGTCCGTGTCTGCCCTTCCACACGTGTCGCAATCCGACACGGGTGGTAACTCTCTCCGAGTTTCTCGTGGACCCCGCAATCGGCAGGCCCCATCGGTGTCCAGGGGCTGTGGACACACTGACCGGTTCTTCGAGAAGGCTCTGGATTATTCGAGCCTTCGAGTGACTCGGTTCTTTCCCTTTAGCTGGAGTTCTATCCCTTCTCCACTCTCTCTTAATTTTATGTTGGTACCGCCCTTATGTGAGACTGTGACAGTCAGTAACCCGTTCGCCATGAGCCAGTTAAGTAGAGAGAGTAGATTGAAGTAGTTGGAAATCACCTTTGATAGTTGTGTGTCTTTTAAGGATCATGTGGAGGCTTTTGTGGTGAAGGCTGAAAAGGTACGTAATGCATTAAGCGTGATGGAAACAACCGGGGTAGAGTAGAAGATGCTTTACATGTTCTTTCAGCAGTTAATAATTTCAGTCAATGTGTATGGTTTGAGGCTGATGACAGTATCAAAGAGGCAGCTGGAAAGGTTGGAGCGCATACAGAATATGGTCATGCATATTGTCTTTATTAATTTTTGATGTAGAGTGGCTTGCTTCGCTTCAGAGGTCACAGGTTGAGAAAGTTTTATGGATTTTCTATCCTGGTCATGCGCGGTAATGCACAGGCTGATAGGATGGTCGCGAATGCACCTCTCTGTGGTAGATTAACTATGGACAGGGGAGATGTGATTTGGCGCCGGTGGTACCAGGTGGAAAAAGCCGTGGAACATACTGAGCAACCATATATGGAGAGAATGATATGTCGTGGGATCGGCAGGGGCTCTGGGATGAATCTCAAACCAGAGGGAAGACATGAACATGTGTAATCAGAAAGCGGTGGGAACGATTAGTAGTATGACTCGTCGCTGGCTGTTTAACGAGGGGACGGCGCATGTGTGGGAATTTCCTGTGTGCTGTCATGTCGTTTCTTAGCTTAACAAAATTCATAAATGAAGAACATCTAATGGAATAAATCCTTGCCAATGGAGGTTACAAACAATATTTTTTGCAAGTTTAATATAATCAGTTTTATCGTATGACTGTGATTTATGGGTGAAAAGTTAAACAAGCACAATATTCTTACACGCTTCAGAGAGATGGTTTTATAGAAGAATGATGAACATCCCTTAGAGCAGTGATTCTCAACCTTTTTTGGCCCGTGCCCCCCTCACCATATTTTCAGAACGTCATTCCCCCCCCCCCCTTTTCCTATAAAAAATTTGACCCGTGCCCCCCTTCACCGTATTTTCAGAACGTCATTCCCCCCTTTCATGTTTCCTATCTAAAAATCCCGCCACCCCTACACAGTATACGTAAAAATGGAAGGTAAGTTTAATAGCATATACTAAAACAAGTCTAGACATCCATATAAAACATGATGTGTGGGTCTATTTACTTTATAAAATGAATTTTAGAAGGATGAGACGTACATAAAAGTAAAGTATGAAGGGAAAAACAATATCAAGTATTCGGTTCTTGTGTTAACGCGATCTTGAAATGGTCTTCATTCCCCCCCCCCCCACCCCTGGAAATCTAAAATTCCCCCCTGAGGGGGGGGGGAACTCCCCACCGGTTGAGAACCACTGCCTTAGAGGGTCAGAATGAGTACGTGTTTTAACATCGGCAAAGACACAGCGACAACTGATGACCAACATCAGTAGAAGACAGTCATTATCGCTACATGATGATACAAATATAACAGAAGATAGTTTGTGAAATAGAGCTATACCTCTCTAAAACACACAGCCTGGGCTATATTTAGAGGCCCAAGCAGCATGATTTCTCTCTCTCTCTCTCTCTCTCTCTCTCTCTCTCTCTCTCTCTCTCTCTCTCTCTCTCTCTCTCTCCCTCTCTCCCTCTCTCTCTCTCCCTCTCTCTCTCTCTGTCTCTCTCTGTCTCTCTCTCTGTCTCTCTCTCTCTCTCTCTCTCTCTCTCTCTGCCTGCGGAGTTTACTCAAGAGGTAAAGTAACACCAATACGTCTTTTACAAGACAAGCTGCAGAAACTGCCGGATCAGTAAAGCAATACTCTAACTGTCCGCCTTTTGGAGCTTTCATCCTAGACCATTTACCAACCAAGGCTTAGAGGTTGCATTTTTAGAGGTTGCACTTTAGGTTGCATTTCCTCGCAGTTGGGTAGGCTTGTACCATCCCAATTTGCAGTCTTCCGCCCAAAATAGCAGGCACAATGTGCGGTGTCGGGTTTGGTAAGTGCCGCCCAAAATAGTAGGCACAATGTGCGGTGTCGGGTTTGGTAAGTGCCGCCCAAAATAGTAGGCACAATGTGCGGTGTCGGGTTTGGTAAGTGCCGCCCAAAATAGTAGGCGCAATGTGCGGTGTCGGGTTTGGTAAGCGCCGCCCAAAATAGTAGGCACAATGTGCGGTGTCGGGTTTGGTAAGTGCCGCCCAAAATAGTAGTCACAATGTGCGGTGTCGGGTTTGGTAAGTGCCGCCCAAAATAGTAGGCACAATGTGCGGTGTCGGGTTTGGTAAGTGCCGCCCAAAATAGTAGGCACAATGTGCGGTGTCGGGTTTGGTAAGTGCCGCCCAAAATAGTAGGCACAATGTGCGGTATGGGTTTGGTAAGCGCCGCCCAACATTCGCAGGTACTACCGTCTACTGTCACACGGTAAGTCAGTTATATCTGTCTAAGAGCAGACTCACATATAATATATATATATATATATATATATATATATATATATATATATATATATATATATATATATATATATATATATATAGGCATATCCCTTACAGGACGTTGCAGTCAACACCAGCATGTTTCAGCTGCTGTTGATGTACTAGACAAGATTAGGCTCAGTAGTTTGCCATTCCATTCTCAGTTATCAGCTCACATACCCCGTAAGTTACCGACGCGGAGAGAACCGCTACCGTTTTTCGTGCACATCACATTACTCACGAGAGTATACGGGATTATGGAGAAAGACGTACACTTCTAGGCCAGGGAGACCGGCAGACTCATATATATATATATATATATATATATATATATATATATATATATATATATATATATATATATATATATATATATATATATATATATCTTCTTCTTCTACTTCTTCAGCGTTCCGAGTCATTGAGGTTCTTTGCTGTAGAAATAATCCGTCTCCATTCGTCTCTCTGGTTGACCTTCTCTTGCCAGTCGCTGATTCCAAGTGCTTATAGGTCTGTATGTATATTATCTCTCCACCGTCTTCTTGGTCTACCTCGGGGTCTATATATATATATATATATATATATATATATATATATATATATATATATATATATATATATATATATATATATATATATATGTAATCGTTTACTTCCATTCATTCACTATGTTTATAATACCACATGTGCTATGACATTAGAATTACCTAGGCATGCTTGTCTGTTCATGATTAGTCGCAGTGACGTGCAGAGGGGGGTGCGACGGCCCCGGGCATCCAGCCGGGAGGGGGGCATCCAGTTAGGGAGAGGGGGGCAGCACAGTGCAGTCGGAGGGGAGGAGGAATGAATGAGGTAAAGAACAATTTAGGGGTATCCAATCAAAGGGTTGGCCCCGGGCATCAAAGAACCTCTGCACGCCACTGATTAGTCGTAGCCTATTGACGTCATACCTTGAGCACAATACTTCTGCACCGTGAGTGCCAACAGAACGAGATAGAACTGGATACAGCAATTTAACATGGCGAGACGTTGGTTGGAGTTGCTGCTTCTATTGCTACCACATACAACCGCCAATACGAAGGCAGTCTCCCATCAGGTGTCCATCTAAATAGATGTTCAGACATAAAGACACTAGTATATTCTGTCTCTATATATCTGCTTTTTCACTCATGTATGTATGTATGTGTATATGTAGGTATCTATGTATTTGTTTATACATGCGTCTGTGTGCATGTGTGTGTCTGTCTGTCTCTCTCATGACATAGTAATATGTGTGGTTTATGTTCACAGCCTTCGTTTGACAATGTGTTTCTGTGTATATGAAACATTGCACAATAGTTAATTGATGTACTAAAGATGATTCTTTATCTCTATGGGCGTGTCTGTGTATGTATTTGAGAGATTTGTGTTATGTTATGCGCACATCCTAACCATCAGTAGTTAATAGTTCGAGCAGTTTGAATATGTATCCTTAAACTGGCATATACACTTTTGTAGTCAACGAGTGATAAATATTAGTCAGATCTTACTTCTGCAACTTGTCTAACAGTGTCTTTACTATCTATACGTCTATTTTATTCTAACCAGTGTATGGTTTTCTCTATTTCCATGTAGGTCTGGTTTATTGGCTTTTATCTCTCTCCGTGTTTTTCTTTGCATTTCCACCAGAGCCATATTTCCTCTGCCGTTATGTTTTTTCAACTTTTCTGCCCATTGTCGATGTCTACCATCCATACGTACAAGTTCTATGCAGCATTTCAACACTCGTGTTCTCATTGCAAATAACTTCGATTTTTTTTTTTTTTTTTTGGGGGGGGGGGGAGGGAAAGGCGGGGTTGGGGGGGGGGGGGGGGGGGAAGGCTAGAATGATACGAATTCCTTTGATTGCTAGGACATCTAACAACGACCATCTGAAAGAGGATAATGAAATTAGAACATTATATTCAATAATAAGAATGAGACACACAGCTTTCATTGTTCATATGATGAGAAGATGAGTATTAGAGAGCATCGTTACGACTAGAAAGATCAAGTGATGTAGAGACAGGAACAGACCAGACGAAATAACCCTGGATGGACTGAGACGCTGGCGTGGGCGCATACATCAGCAGAGTTGATCCAGAACACCAAATACCGAGATCCATGGAGAGACATGAACGCCTACACCAGGTGGCAAAGCACTTGATGACGATTATGATGTTTTCCATCTAGCCATAAGCAACCTTTGCCACAGTGTTTCTTCTTCTAACCTTGTATGGCACCTCACATCATATTGTATGACAATTCCGAGATAGTTATACCGATTCACTTGTTTAAGAATATTCCCATTTAACCATTTATTACATTGTGGTATTTCTTTCTTCTTAGTGACGGCCATAATCCCATAATCTCGGTCTTCTTATACTTTAATTATAATCTTAATTGTTCATTGTGTACAATAACCAAACCAAATCTACTAAATGTTGTAGATAGTGTTCGTTGTCTGCAATCGATGTTGTATCATCAGCATTTCTAATATTAATGATGTTATGTGTCTCCTGTTGTTTTCTGCCATATTTTCGATATTTCTAATATTATTTTCACTGTCTAGAGAAACAAGATCTGGAGATATTACACATTGCCGTCGCACACCTCTCTGTGGCATAACGCTAACCACCATTATTCATTTACCAAAACATGCCGCAAGAAGAGGAAACAACATTAAAAGAAATTGACTTCACAACCGCAAACGGAGACTAGGACTTAAAACTTAACATCGAAACTGGAACTGCATAAGTGACAGATGACGTGGATTCTTAGAAAGATTTCATCAGACAAAGCTCGGAAACCCATTGGATAGGAGGAGACATGTGACCCGCTTTCGCGCCAACGCCGGATTTGTATATGTTAATATTTCATCAGAATCTGGTAAGCCCGCACTTTTTCCTGCAACCAGCCTGGTGAATAGATGTGAGAAGCTGGTGTGACCAAATTTTCAAGCATGGAATTGCGGGGTGTCTAGATCTGAGGTAAGCTTGTGATTCCCGAGATTAGACTAAGAACCCGATGTATCAAGTATCAAGTAATGGTAACCCGTGTTTGTAATGTCAATTGAAATGTATTATTATTAATTAATACCTCTGAAATGTAAAAATGCTCGACTGTAGATTCTAACGACGCAGAGCCGTTCCAGGGCAAACTGACACTCTAATACTCTCTTCGATGAAACTGCAATCTCTGATATTCTTAGAGATAAATATTAACTTTAAGAAGTGCAATATACTACTACATTCTATTCTGAACAACTGTACGAAGTGATGATTCTAAAGCAATCTTGTGCATTTCACCAGAATCACTGATAAAAGATGCTATCACTACCTACAGCTGAAATGACATTTCGTGTACTAGAATAAGTGCCTTGTTCTAAAACAGACTTATCTATGCCTATTTACAATCTAGAAAGCTGAAAGAGAAATCAATCTTTCCTTTCTCCTTCATCTATTGAATCAATAGGGTTTGACGGAATAAATATTTATATTTATGTCAAATTTTAATTAGATAAGAGCACTTATGAACTGCATTGCATCAGAAGAGTTGTGCTTCGTGGAACTCCATCACACGAAGTGAACTTAACTCATTACTCAACATAACTTAAAACACAACACCACTCAACACCACTCATCACCACACAACCCAACACTCAACATCACAACAACAGATAATGGGAGAGAGAGTTATTAGACACAAGAAGAAGAAGAAGAAGTTAATTGGGAAAACACAGAGAATTATTTATACACGCGATAAACACCATTGAGTGGAAGAAATGTTATAAATGTATGTCATTTATTTACATGCATCTTGACACCTTCTCACCCTTGTCACTGTCTTACTGTACACGTTCACTGACCCCAGGTCAAATGAGAACTCACATACAGCAGGAACCAGTTGATACAAGGCGTACACAGTGTGATAAACTCTGACCACCCCAAATTAACCCAACACTAGCTTATTGAAGATAGAAGAGGATGGGGCTCTACTTCTTTTGTTAGAGGTGGGGCATGCACTACAGTGATCTCCCACTCCCTTCAAAAATATATGACACTCTCTTAACTGATTCATCAACCCCACTTCCCCCTCCCCTCAAGTATGATTTGACCAAATATTGTACACAGATGAACAAGTATTATAATGTCAATTTCCTTTCACCGGGCATTAAATTGCGGAAGATACTATGAAACAAAACAAATACGACGATGGCCCAAGTATGGCGATATATCGTTATTCAGTCCAAATGGGAGGTCACATTTGGCGATATAGTATCCCTCGGCACTGAACCAGTTATTAGGCTGATATTGACCTACTTCATTATCAGTTTTTATGGCAGCGTATTGTTTCCAATATAAGAGTGTGTGTGTATGTATGTATATGTGTGTGTGTGAGTGTGTGTGTGTGTGTTGTATATATGCTGTGTATATATATATATATATATATATATATATATATATATATATATATATATATATATATATATATATATATATATGTATATATGTGTTGTTTGTGTCAGGTCTTAGTCAGACATGACTGAACTACCGTATAACAGTAGACGGTACTACCTGCTTTCTGTTAGCGCCGAACGTTGGGCGGTGCTTACCAAACCCGACACCCCATATTGTGCTAACGGCTTCGGGCGGAAGAGCGCAATTGGAAGGGTACAAGCCTTACCCTGGTGCGAGGAAATGCAACCTAAAGACAAAGTGTCATGGCAGGGCAAACCAGGCCCTAAGCCTTGGTTGGCGGCTGGTCTAGGATCGAAGCTCCGACAGGCGGACAATTAGAGCATTGCTTTGCTGATCAGGCAGCTTCTGCAGCTTGTCTTGTTCCAGATGTAGGGGTGTTACCTTTCCTCTGGAGTGAACTAGGCAGGCCGAGATAGGGATCATGCTGCATGGGCAACACATGATCTCTATATTTTAGCCCAGGCTTTGTGCTATGGAGAGGCAATAACTCCACCCCTTACAAACTATCGTCTGTCAAGACGGCAAGGTGCCTATGATGAATGAATGAATGAATGATATGTTGTAATATAGCTTGTTGTTTCCAATATACGCGTGTGTGTGTGCGCTCGTGTTTGTGTGTGTGTCTCTCTCAATCTATCTATCTATCTAACTATCCATCTACATATATATATATATATATATATATATATATATATATATATATATATATATATATATATATATATATATATATATGTGTGTGTGTGTGTATGTATGTATATGTCTGTATGACAGCTTGTTGTTTCCGATAAACATGTGAATGTGTGTGTGTGTGTGTGTGTGTGTGTGTGTGCAGTCTACGATCTTTCTCAGTCTGTATGGCAACGTATTGTTTCCTATATACGTGTGTGTGTGTGTGTGTGTGTGTGTGTGTGTGTGTGTGTGTGTGTGTGTACAGTCTAAGATCTGTCTCATCAATGTATTAATCCTAATCGAGTCAACATGGCTTACTTGATAGAACACCTGTGCTTGTTCAATGAAGCAAAGTTGTATATCGTTGTTTACTTATATCAAACGCCCCATTAATGTTCACATCAAATACATTTACTGTACCCTCCTTGCCTTGTACAAATCCACATGTGGTGTTATAGAATAATTCTGAACATTACTTGGACAGCCAAAAAGAGCAATCGGGACGTTTTAAGGGAAGTTGAATTGCAAAAACATCTTATCACAAACATCAGAATCAGGCAGACATCGTTGTTGGCCACATTATGAGAAAATAAAAACTGGGACATGTTGTAACAACCGGACATATTTGCCGAAAGACATATAGAGGAAGACAACGTGAAAAGTTTATTGACAGTCTTATGTCATGGAAAGGAAGGGATTCAACATACAAATTGATTCATGGCGTCGGAGATCGTCATATGTGGAGAGGCAAGATCTCCCACGCCAACCGGCAAGGCACCGGATGAAAATATAAGTTGATGAATAGAAGAAGTAGAAATAAAGAGCATATTACCTTGGAACATTCATAACTAATAAAATAAAACGAATATTCCAACTGTGAATTGTGTATATTATCAAGGAATTAACGTCAACAGTAAGTACGCTATCAGTGATTACGTTTTGTGCATTGGTTTGTGAAAATAATGGGCCCGGTCAATACAAACGAAACGATGGCGGGATGGTGATACGATGGCACGGTAGCAAATGTAACAGCTGAGTTGAGTCAAAAAGAAACATTACAGTAATAGTCTCATCTCATCTCATCATGTTCCTCTTGTACCTTGCGGTGTCGAGGTGAAGTATAAACTTCGTGAGAGTGCCCGGTTATGGGCTTCGTATATCGACATTCCCATGGATTCTGTTATTCCCTCCGTCCAACGTTTACGTGGTCGGCCTCTTCCTCTGTTTCCATCTGGTCTGTACATCATTGCTTGTTGTGGCATGCTGTTGATACAGTAATAGTGACATTCCCATATGTGCTCCGTCCTCATCTGCAACAACCAGCGAAGAGTCCCAGTACTAATGGTGCAAGTAGCAGTCTGATTATATGTCCGTCAGGCCTTTCTTCGAAATGGTGAGTGTCGGACATATCCTCTGGTCACCCCCTGCAGCGCCATTTCTTCATCACGTGATGATCTACCCGATCTTCTGCACAATACACAGGATACCTAAGGGCCCCGACCACATCTGCCTTATCGTGCCCCACATCCCCACCAAGGGATGCAGACCCAACCAATCGGTCCGTCTGATCGTTTCCCACTAAACCAGCATGTCCTTTTCAATACATTTAACAGATGATGGTAATGTTTGACTGTTGAATGGAAGCCTGTTACTCTGCCCGAAGCATGCATGTCTTCACCTTTCTCATCATACTTTGTGAGTCCGGTCCACTCACGACATGAGTGTGCTGTTTGCAGAACGCCGACGTGAATGTCTCTACCTCCATTCTCAGGCAGGATGTTGTGGTATCATATGCCAGATTCTCCTACACTAAACATGGTTCACCAACCGTCACCACGAACCCCAAGCAAATTCTGTTACCTCTTAGCACAAAGCCACCCATGTAGATGATTACATCGCTTGGTCGCATATTGTTGTAGATCGATTATTACACCTCCCAGTCACTGCCGCCTGCCGGTCAATCCCTGCATTCTCTATCCAACGTTATTATGATCCTGCACATGTCTGGCTTTTCCGTTGAAATTCTGATCCACTCTTCTCCTCACCCAGTATTCAAGCATGCACTCTTTTCTGTTTCCCCTGCCTGAGTCATTCACGATGTTCCTCTGATCTGCCTGTGGTCCTTAACTGTCCAGGGCTTCATGCCGGGGATGTTCTGTATCTGCAGCCACTCGGGGATATGATTTAGCCCGCAGCACTGTGAGCCTATCAGCAATTTTGGGTAAGGCTGGAATGTATCGCGTGCATACTACAGGCGTGTCCCTTATGGATCCCTGTATCGGCGGCATAGCTTCATTCTGTAGGCGCTCTAGTTTCACCTGCTGACACTCATGAGCAGTCCCAATAAATACTCAGAAACTGAGATACTATGGGGTAGATAGAGAATGAACAACATTCTTAGCTCCATGTCCATTGCCGATATGATTGTCAGCGCACGAGTTCCTTCTTAAATCTTATAAAAGCTGCTTCCACATGCTCCCTGAATGGCAGGCGTCTGTCGAAGGTGATTACCAGTTACCTCAGGTAACTTTCTCACCATTTAGTGTAAGACTTGCGAGGTTAACGTTAATATTCCTATTGTCCAGATAGCTCCATAAAACGGATGCCGTATCTAGATTACTGAAACTAACAATCTCTGTACTCCAGTCGACCACTTTGTTTACTGTCTCCTGCAGCTCTTGAGCTATTTACATTACGTCTATCCATTTCGTATACACAAGAACATCATCTGTACTTGTCAGTATCCCTCCAGTCACTGGCTCTTCAATGTTTGCAATCTTGTTTATGTATACATTGAATAGCACAGACAATATTTCTTATCATTGTGATATCATCTAGGATCGTGTCTCTCGGTCTGCCACTGTCTCAGACCATCCAATATCGTGTATCTGGGTCTGCCACTGTCTCAGACCATCCAATATCGTGTATCTGGGTCTGCCACTGTCTCAGACCATCCAATATCGTGTATCTGGGTCTGCCACTGTCTCTTGTACAGCTCGGCTTTCTAATGGCCGCCGTGTTCTCCAGTAATCCTGTTCTCGTGGCGTGACCAAAGAACAGTGGTTAATCTATGTCTTATATATGTCTTGCATAAGCTGTTCTACTTATATGAGCCTTTTCCAGGCACTTGTGGTTAGTTTAATTTGATCCGCATTCTTGGATGTTTGTTGATGTGTGACAGCCGCTGGTGCTCAAGCTGCAATGCGGTATCCAAGGACATGTCTCACTCGTCGAATGTATAGCTGATTGAGAACTTTCGAGTCTGCTCCCTATGTTGCCACAAAAAGATTTGTCATCATCATCATTCGATGCCTTGCTCTTGTTTCATTTGTCTCAGCATGTATTTTCCAGATTAGGCGATGATTGCAAGTGACACCTGGAAGTTTAGGGCTTTCTTTCTGACACATTATGTGTCAACTCAGCATTAGGTTAGTTTGCTGTAATTTATTTGAGTATGAGAAATCAAATCCATGAATGTTGTTTTCTCCTCACTGATCTTTGTTGTGTAAGGTCATTATTATTCCATTGTTGGTGATTTTAACTTGGGCTATTTAATGTGTACAGATCGGCTTCCCTATCGGGTTAGTTCTTTGATCTTTGCTGAGTGTTTATTGTCAGAATGCGCCTGTCACAGCCTCACATAGGGGCGGTAACCAACATAAAACTCCCGCTCAAGGGAAAGAAATGAGTCACTCGAAGGCTTGAAGAATCCAGAGCCTTCTCGAAGGACTGGTTAGTGTGTCCACTGTCCCGTGGACACTGATGTGGCCCGCCGATTACGGGGTCCACGAGAAACTCGGATAGAGTTACCACCCGTGTCGGATTGCGACACGTGTGAAAGGAGAGAGACAGACTGGACATCGGAGAAGCAACAGGGCTTACCTTAGGGGGACTTGATAGTTCAGACCCATGTGTATTTAAGGGTCGTAGACATATGCTAGATAGTTGCTTAGAATTGTTTGTTATAATCATGTGTGATGTAAAACCTCTGTGATACGCAACTTGTCAAGTGCGGGCTTGTCAAAACCCACTTCGCCAGCGCACTGTATATATTATATAAATAAATGTTGCTATATTGTATCTAACGGAGTTTGTTGCCTGTGTGAGCCCGAGTTCAGATCCCCTAGAGATCTATGACTGTAACAGCGCCCTTTCAAAAGAATTTCGGATTTAGTCGTCATTATGCGCTTACATATTCACTATAGGAGTTGTCTCTTCCCTGAGAATATTTACAACAGGTTCATCAACTATGTGACGACAGAGATAGATGACTACAGAAATAGATGACGACAGAAATAGATGACGACAGAGTTATAGGTTTGAGGAAAGCTTAAGTGTGCAACAAATACACCAGCTTCAAAGTCTGCTAAGGCCATGCACCTAAATAATATTAAGGATCTCCTGAAATTATGACAAATAAAATAACACAGACAAATTAGCACTCTCGTGAAAGTCCACATACATACACCCACCCACACACGCAATACGCACTCACGCGGACAGATACACACTCACACAGTGAACATATACAACAAAAGGCACAGTGAACAAGAACACATACTCCTTCTGTTATGTAACAAATGAAACAATTTTAATAACATTATTTTAATTATAATGCATTAGAAATTTTAAAAAGAAGATGTGTGTATACATGCTTCTGTCTGCCTGAATATTTGTGACTGTCTGCCTGGTTGTCTCTTACTGTGTGTGTGTGTGTGTGTGTGTGTGTGTGTGTGTGTGTGTGTGTGTGCGTGCGTGCGTGCGTGCGTGCGTGCGTGCATGGTGGATAAAAGCGTCGGCCAAGGGATGCAGAGGCATGGTGGTCCAGGAGATCCGTGAAGGAGAGACGGACAAGAAAGTAGAGAAGGTTGTCAAGCAGCCTCAGCGTGGACAATGGGTGTCATAGGGGGGTACGCTGCACAGATTCTTGGCCTAGAACAAAGTATGGCATATGTCATCTTTACGACCTTAGCTTTGTTGGCAGATCATTTAACGATGTCCTACCATCTGCTCAATGGCAAAGAGCTTATGAACGCAGTTCGTAATCTCGCGTACCGCGTTCAAAACACAGCTGCTGGCGATTTGGCAGCTGAACGACTTGCGTTAGTTTTTATAAAATGGTTTGGTTGTCGGTCGTTCAGAAAGCAATGGTAGATTACTGAACGTAAACTTGCCAAGAAATCACAAACAGCCATAAATGACTGTGATGTCATATAAAGGATATGCAACAAAAACGATCAACTGTCGACTTGGTCATGTTGGATAAGTCTAACGACACAACATGTCTCTCTATAAACAGATACAGATGCTTGAGCACCAGCTGCCTGCTTGCAAGGTAGTCCTTTGGCAAAGCCGATACACATGGCGCTACAATAAGGTGCTTACTGAGCTGACACCCATAGTGGATTGTAGTAGCCCTTTGGCAAAGCCGATACACATGGCGCTACAATAAGGTGCTTACTGAGCTGACACCCATAGTGGATTGTAGCAAGGATGTGGGCGAATAGGGAACTCACTAACAGGGCCGAGCGGACCCATTCTCTTAAAGCTGGGCAAAACTGAAAGGTGAAGTCGGTTGATTTGCCGACTTGCCATCCTTCCTGGCCGGCGCAAAAGACTGAGAAATTCCGTTAGACCTGAAAGGCATTGAAGATACCCTGAGGTAATCTTGATGTTTAATAAGCGAGGGGACACAGGTACACTTCCTCACAGCTCGGAAGTGATCTATGTCCAGTATAATCAAGCATCGAGAAGCAGCAAATCTTTAAGATGTAGAAGTACACGGACATGGTCGCAAGTATGAAACAGGACGGACATACCATCAGGCAAGTCGCCGCAGAGGTAGACTCAAGAAATGTTTTAGTTAGTTAGTTAGCTAGTTAGCTAGTTAGTCAGTCAGTCAATCAGTCAGTTAGTCAGTCAGATTGTTAGTTAGTTAGTTAGTTAGTTAGTTAGCTAGTTAGTTAGTTAGTTGGTTAGTTAGTTAGTTAGTTAGTTAGCTAGTTAGATAGTTAGTTAGTTAGTTAGATAGTTAGTTAGATAGTTAGTTAGTTAGTTAGTTAGTTAGTTAGTTAGTTAGTTAGTTAGTTAGTTAGTTAGTTAGTTAGTTAGTTAGTTAGTTTTTAGTCGCGGTACCAACTTCACAGCAACGGGTCGTCCCCATTATGTTCCGTTCCTGTGCCAGTGAAATCACACAAAATATTCTACACTGCCAAATGGAACAGGCAGGGATATCGGCAGCAAAACAGCCCGCACGGGTACATTGTGAGTAATGCCGCCGCCATAATGCCAACACAAATGTCCTCCACGAAAAATACACTTCATCGTCGATGGAATCGGCTGTCACCAGAAAGACTTCATTGACCCGGGTTTTATCACACATGGCTCGGTATCTTTCCGCAGGGGCATCCACCGAAAACGTCGCACAAAGCACGAACTCGGTAGCTCCAGCAACGACTCCCAATTGTCTTCTGAAAAATGCACTCATGAACCGAAAAGACAAACCAGTCATTCACTGACAGCCGGCGCCATTGTTCCAAACATGTAGTTCACTGTACAAACAAAAGCGGGCAGATGTAAAGAATTCCATACGAATTTTACAGCTCTCAGTGTGGCGCCAGGTACTAACCCAGTAGCAGGGCGACGGAACCATGTACTACGTCCAACATGACTTAAATGCGCATTTAAACCGTAGCCACAAGCATAAAAACTCCAGAAGCCCTAACGATCCAATGCACATTCGCCATATTGGGACCGGAAGTTCAATGTGTTATTTAACTCCTCTTTGTACGATGTGCTGAAACAATTACGTCGATAGTGACAGTCGAGAACTCGGTCACTAAAACGACTTAGCGATATTGATAAGGGGGCCTGATGTTGGGTAAAGGACAATCAAAACAATGCGTAGGGCACTGAGATATATTACGACGAGGCAGTTCACTGCCTGAATGCAACAATGTAAAGTGAGTCATGTCTATCACTCACATGAAAGTGAACCAATCTCTCAAAAATGTCCAGTGTCCAATCTCCAGCGCACGCGACATCAACGTTCCCTTACAGTTGTAAGCGTGCTCTGTATAGGAGACAGGCGATGGGAGGAGAGCTAAGCCTACACTATTATTGACCCAAAGTAATAGTTGATTTCTGCAGGGTGCGTGCAGGCGGGTGGGGTATGTAGGAGGCACCATGCCTGAAAATACGTCTATTGGGGCATGACGAACCACTGATGTGGAGTTGGCGACAGAGGCCAAACGGCCGAGGAATAAGAACTGGTTTTCTCGCGGTTACATGTAGGGTACTGTGATAATGTAGGCAGGTCGAAATGCACTTGGTGCACAGAATTCGCCTCCTAGAGGAGGGGATGAGTTGTGGGCAGGCACATATACCCGTGTTCTTGTAGGATAAATATGAAAAAAAAAAAACGATTAAAACGTCTCGAAACTGTATGTGAGAACTCTTAATAGTAGAAAGACACCTGGGAGTAATGATCCAATGAGGCCCATCGTTGGACAGTATCAAGGCGGTCAGTGGGTCGAAACATTGGGCTAATGAAACACATGTGACGATCTGAAGTATCCTGTCGCACTTGCTTCGCTGTGGAGTTAATAGCACTAGATGTATACATCTCTGTGTATACCATATTAGGAGGTTATCTGTTGCACTTGGCAGTGTGTTTGAATTTTGACATTGAGTAGCGATTATTTATGTCAGCTGTTGTATATTGTGATATACATATAAATGATAGTGTGATATACACATTAATGCTATTGTAATACTCATAGAAACGATAATGTGAAATACGTAGACATGATACCGTAATAAAAAGTCTATAAGGTTTGGACTGGGCATGACCCTACAGCCAGCACGGATAGGATCGGCTAGCCTCTCCCAGGAGGGGTGAAAAGTGAAAATCATTAGCCTGCTGATGACCCGCAGATTACACAAGTCAACCCCACGTCCACGTGGTGTAGACCATGACACCATTATAGCGAGGTTATGGGATAACGGGGCTATGGCTCCCCAGGGGAGGGGTGGGGGGGGGGGCGGACTCCCTTTGGTGAGAATATTTCGTCCTAAACCTGCGACTGGTCTAGCAAGACGGCAGGGGGTTCTTTTCCTGCACGAATAAAACACAATAATCATAAACGGACTGATCCAAACGGTAAAGGACCCGGCAATGTTGAAGGAAAACGAGACAGTCCAGCCATTATAAAAATAGTCACTCTTAACATCTGCGGTTTTAATAATACAGAAGCAGAACTAATAGAAATAATGAAAAATAGGAAATTTGGATTTATAGGAATAGTGGCCACCAGAATAAAAGTGAAGGGATGCAAGGACATCCACCAAAGTTATACTTTCGTCTTCTACAGAGTGTAACAACAAGGAATGGCAAGGCACGGTGTAGGAATAGGCATTGAACCACTGGTAGTACGTAGAATATTAGAAATAAAATATATATAAGAAAGAATTATAACGGTGAGAATAAAAGAACAGATAATCGCTACATATGTGTAAATATAAACACAATGTAACACAAACAACAATGATCAAGAGTCTGAGGAGTTCTTCGAAGACATCCACGATACACTTAATAAAATAGACAAGCAAGACAACAACATAGTTATGGGAGACTTCAAAGCAAGGCTAGGACATAACGGAACGGACATAGAGAAACATCTTGGAGCATCTGGAAGCCAACATAATGAAAGAAATGGTAATAAAAGAATATTGATATAGCCATGCAGTCAACACGACCTCTTTATAACAAACACATCTTTTAACAAAAAGACTCACAAAATATACATCATCATCATCATCAAGTGCCGTGCCGGCTGGCGTAGGCGTTCATGGCTCTCCATAGATCTCGGTCTTTGGTTTTCTGGATCAACTCTGGTGCTGATATTCCTCCATGCCACCGTCTCAATCCATCCAGCATCACTTCTCTTGGTCTACCTCTGCCTCTCTTCCCCTCGATCTTTCCAGTTGTTACGATGTTCTCCAATGCCTCTCTTCTCATCACGTGACCAAAGAAAGATATTTGTCTCTGTCTTATTGTTGTACATAATGTTCTAGTTTCATTAGCCTGTTTCAGGCAGTCGTCGTTAGTTACTCTGGCAGTCCAAGGAATTCGCAACATTCGTCTCAGGAACCACATCTCTGTTGCTTCTAATTTCTTCTTAATTTGTTCATTTGCGTTCCAAGATTCACTGGTTTTGCCATGAAGTCTTGGGAAGATAATGTGGTGGTTTCCCCTTGCCTTCCACATTCACACGGTGGTCTTTTAACTCTGCCTTTGACAGCCATTTCCCACTGTAAGGACAAGTGAGTGCCCTGCCCTGCTCAGGTGCAGAGTTGTCCACTTATTCCGGTGGATACTCGGTCCCCAGAGCTGTGTTAGCCACACCGTGGTGTGTTTACATCCTCTACCACGGGGAGGTACAAAATATACATCTAGTATAAATGTAACTATGTAAACACCAAAAGCAGAATTGATTCCGTATTAACACAAAACAATAAAAGAAAGATAAATACATTAGATGCAAGGGCAGTGCCCAACTTAAATATGAACACAGACAACAAAGTAGTTATTACTACAATAATAACCAATAGAAGAAGCAGGCAAAGACCAAGAAAAGACATACCATGTGAACTAGTGAACTTAAAATATCTTAAAGACAAGACAGTGAGGGAAAATTATGAGAAACAATAAAACAAAATGTTAGTAAAACTATCAATAGGAAGAAAAATATTAGAAGAAGAATGGGCGATGTTCAAATCAAGTATTCTAAAACCTGCAACAAATAATATGTCTAACCATTATAAAACCCAGAACATGGACAAACAAAATAACAAGTTGGTGGAACGCCGAAGTAAAGACAACTGAAAATGACAATAAGTAAAAGTATAAAAGTGAGTGAAAAGCAAACAAGAACATGATAACATCGAATTTAGAGTAACAAGAATACATGCAAATAGAATAATAAAGAGAAAAAAAACAAAAAGACAGGAAGGAATAAGGAGAAACCCTAAATAAAGACTACAAGAAGGCGATTAGAAACTTCTACAACAAGATTAGTACAATCAGAACCAAAGCAGAACCATTTAGCCCAACTGAAATAATTAACACCCAAAAAGGGGAACCAATAAGTGTCAAGGTCTCACATCCGAGGTTGCGACGCGTTGTCTGTACCAACGCCAGACAACATAACAACACGCAACCCTGAGTGATGTTAAACACTGCAGAGAGAACGCGGCGTCTTCGACGACGCCCGGATAAACAGCCAAGCACAGCAATTGAGCGAAGCTTAAACGACCGCTGGTCAGCAGTACACCCCGTGAACCGTGCAGGGGTCACACTAGCTGACGTGAGCGCCGACTGGCGTGTAGCGTGTAGAACGCCAGAACTGGCAGACGGGTTTAGGTGTTTGAATGGACAGGTCGCATGGGTATGCGAGGAGTGTTTGAATCTGCATTGAGAGCTAGCCTGTACGACAGTGGGAGACTGATTCGAACGCTTGAATAGTTTGACTTGTAAGTGAGATGTTTATTGCTTGCATGTATGATTATGTATTGTAGTGATATTGTTCATGCCGTAATGATTGCTATGGATTGTCATTGCGCGATGTTTGTGCAATAATAAATGCAGCGCGTAAATAAAGCGTGTGAATAATACTTTCGGATATTCACTTCGTGTGATTTGATAGTTTGATATTGCTTCACACTTGCCAGAAAACGAGCTACTTGTCTTGCTCTACGCAAGACTCTGACAAGTGCGAACGTGGGGGCTCGTCCGGGTTTTGAACCAAATGCGAACTTGTAAATTTTGTGTCCGAGTTTGAAGCGAATGTGAAAATGCCGATAGAAGTGCGCAAGTCATAGATTAAGGTAAAGTTACGATTAAATAGAGTTGATTTAATTAAATTATAAGTGTGAAGATATTATTTGAAGCCAACCGAGGCGTCTTCAGACTTATCACTAAATTCAACAAATTGTGTGCCTAAAATCCAAAATGGCGGCCGTGCCCTTGAATGTCATTGAGTAGGGTTAGTGTGAGTGTGAAAGTTGTTGATTGTGGTAACGACTAACAATAATACTTGACAGCATACAAACCTTTACAGACTTCAGTGACATTACACACACCATACATTTACAAACGTTCTAATTTCGTTTAGTTTAAAAAGTACAGGTTTTTTTGTCAACTTTACCTGAGTCTGGTGAACTGCAAAAAATTTTTGTGCGTCAACCCGAAAGACGTTCCAGTGTGATTTCGAACACCACTGAACAGCACATTACCCAAGGATTACTTGAGTATAAATTTTTTTCATCTCTCTTTATACTTTCGTTAGTCTGGCTTTAGACATTAACTGTGCTATAAATATATGTAACTTACTAACATCATAAGTAATTTTGTTTATATTTATTCCATCATACCTATTGTTCATCATGTCTTCTTTAAACGATTTCATTGAAATGGGTTTAAAAATGAATATGTCTGGTGAGGGATTGAGAACATGGAGTGAAAGTAAATATGCAGAATATCTTGTGAAACAAGAGCAGATGATTGAGCGTAATGAAAGAGCTGCCGAAAGGGCGTTGAAAATGAAAGAGGCAGAATCAGAAGCTGCTTTAAAGCTTCAACAAGCACAATCAGAAGCTGCTCTAAAGCTTCAACAAGCACAATCAGAAGCTGCTCTAAAACAATCAGAAGCTGCATTGAGGCAATCTGAGGTCTTAACCCAAAGTAAGAGAGAAGAGCAAGAAACACAACTGAAAATTGAACAGCTAAAAGCTGAATGTTCTAAAGATAAAGTGAATAAAGAAACAGACAAAGATCAACCTCATAAGAAGTACTAAGGTCTGATCAGAAGTTACAACACAGGTGATTGCATAGCAGCATTTACCCAAAACTTTGAATTTGTTATGGATCATTACAATATGCCAAAACCTGAATGGGGGATAGTATATGTAAGAAGTCTTTCTGGGGAACCTCTTAAAGTCATAGAGTCGATCCCAAATGACCTGAAAGAAGATTATCTTTACATTAAATCTAAAATTATGTCACATTTTCTACTGGATGAATCAGGTTATAGAAAACAGTTTAGGAAGTTGTCTCCTAAGCCAACACACACGTTCTCTGATTACATCTCAGAAATTCAAAATATTTTTTCTAAATGGCTGTCAGCAGCCAAAGTAAATGGAATTTATGACAAATTAGTTGATCTTATGTTGAGAGATAAGATTATCGCATCTCTCCCACCCCCCTTTTCTAAATTTTTCTTAGAATGTCAGTGTGAAAGTGTTCAACAGATTGAAAGTCGTGGCTCTGGTTATTTTGCAGCCAATAAGCAATGTTTCTCTAGTAGTCTGACCAGCACAGACTTTGTCGCAGCAGCTACATATGGCAAATATCAGGCAGGGTCGAATACCAAACAAAGACCTTATAAACAAGCTGCAGAGAAATTATATCAGTGCAAATATTGCGATTATAAACACAATGAGAATGATATGTGCGACCAACACCCTGGGTACACTACGTACTTGCATAATTACATTTCTAAGCAAGATAAAGAAAGGAAGAACTACAGAAAAGTTACCAAATGTTACCTTTGTAAAGCTTATGGTCACTGGCGTAAAGATTGTAAAGGCAAGTCAATGACCAAAAAAGCTAATGCAGCCATGTTTGACAGTTCTTCGTCAGAAGATGAAAGTGTACAAGATCACCCAGTAAACTCAGCACATTCCATTGAGGTGTTCCATCAGGAAAAATGTACCATTTGTGATCAATTTCATGAGGATGGCGTGTTAACATGCGGCCATTCTATACATTTTACCAGTGAGGAGGCCAATTCTGGAGTAAACTCCAAAGGTAAACTAAACATCCACCAGGGGTATGTTAATGGTAGAGCTGCCACAGTTTTACGTGATAGCGGGAGTACTCTCATTGGTGTAAAGAGAGATTATATTTTACCATCACAATATATTGGTAAATATGTCACATGCAGGGCATTCTCAGGAAACATAGAGAAATATCCACTTGCATGGGCATATATAACTACACCATTCCTTACAGGAAAGGTTAAATGCGCAGCATTAACCAATCCTTGCTGCGATATTATCATTGGAAACCTTCCTGAAGTGAATGACATACCACATGACAGCAGTACATCAACTGTCAATTGTAATATTGATACTATCATTTCACCTTCATCACCAATCACCATTCATGATGTATTACCACCTGTAAATGAATGTACAAATACCAACCTGGCTACGCCAGAACATACATGTAATTGTGTGAATGTAACATCAATGTGTGATGAGAATGATCGTTGTAATGTAGTAAATGCAGTAACTAGATCTACTGCACAGATGCAAGATCGAATCGATCAGACAGAGGCTTTACAACGAGTAAGTCCAGTTGTAAAATCTCCTGAGACAACTAGGGAGACGTTTATAACATCTCAAAAAGCCGATCGATCTCTGCAAAAGTATTTTAAACGTGTAGGCCAAAAGCCAAGAGTAGCAATGAATGCTCAATGGTACTTTGCTCTGAAGAACGGAATTCTAACACGGTACTACACCAAAGGTTCCAGCACTATCGAACAAACAGTGCTACCGTTAGAAAACCGCAAGCAAGCATTGAATTTAGCTCATGACATACCCTTTGCAGGACACATGGCGTATGCTAAAACTAGAGCAAGGTTACTTACTCAATTTTATTGGCCAAAGTTTTGCATCGATACCAAACAGTATTGCAGATCGTGTGACATCTGTCAAAAGCTTGTCAAAAAGGGTAAACACCCACAAGCTGAATTGCAAGTTACTGATTTGGCTAGTAGACCGTTTGAAAAGATCTCGGTCGATATAGTTGGTCCTCTGAACCATATAACATCTAAAGGTAATAGATACATTGTAACACACATTGATCTATGTACTCGTTGGCCAGAAGCGATTCCAATGAAGAACATAACTTCCAAAGACATCACTTAAAGTGTTCTTTCATATTTTTGCGAGGGTAGGATTCCCTGATACCATCCTTTCAGATCGGGGTAGCCAGTTTATTTCCTCAGCTACACAAGCCTTTACCAAAATTTTGGGTGTTAAACAATGCTTCAACAGTCCATACCACCCACATTCGACCGGTATAGTAGAAAAGATTAATGGCGATATGAAACATATGCTCTCTAAGGTAACCCAAGAACATCCTGAAGATTGGGATACTTATCTGCCTGCCATTTTGTTTGCATATAGGGAAGTGCCCCATTCCAGCACTGGGTTCTCACCATTCGAAATGTTATATGGTGCACAACCACGCGGCCCATTATCTCTGTATGAATCTATGTTGACTGAAAGTACAACTTTGTCTATACCCATTTCACCATATGAACATGTAACATCATTGCGTGATAGAATTATGAAATTATGTATGTTAGCTAAAGAAGCTCTCCAAAAATCAGGAGCTATTTACCGACAATATGCTAACAGAGGAAATAGAACTAATATACTGACGCCAGGACAGGACGTTCTTCTCCTTTTGCCAAGTGATAGACATCTCCTAACTGACTCATGGCAAGGACCGTTCAAAGTGCTACGACAAATTTCGACGGTAGACTACGAAATTGCAGTTAGGGACAAACATAAAATGTTCCACATTAACATGCTCAAACCATATCACCACAAGCAAGACGAACAAGTAGAGACTGCAGCAAGCACCACCATAGTGGACCAGACGGACGACAACGACATTGACGAGATACCGACACCAGTTCTTGACACAACGACCAACTTACAGGACATTAAGGTAAATCCTAAACTGACGCAGACACAGACTGACAGTTGCAGACAACTGATACAAGACTACAGGACGATCTTTTATGACAGCCCAGGACAGACAGATTTAGTGCAACACCAAATCATTTTAACATCTGACGTTCCTATTAAGTGTAGACCATATTCCATCCCAATACACTATAAGGAAAAACTTCATCAAGAAATCATTGATTTAGAAGCAAATCATATCATTCGACGTTCACAATCTCATTTCTGTTCACCAATAGTTTTAGTACGCAAAAAGGACAACACTATTAGACTTTGTGTGGACTATCGTAAACTCAACAGCATTACACAGTTGGATTTAGAACCGATGAGCAACTGCGAAGACATCTTGACTGAACTATCTGACTCACGTTATTTTACTAAACTTAACATGACAAAAGGCTACTGGCAGATAGCTGTACATCATGATAGTATACATCTGACTGCATTTGCCACACCGTGGGGTTTATACGAATGGTGTAAACTACCTTTCGGATTAGTCAATGCACCAGCTACCTTCGTCAGAATGACAAGAATTCTTTTGACAGACATTGCTAACATCATTTGGTACATGGACGACATTTGCATACACACAAAGGACATGACAGAGCACATAACAGCACTACAGCAGACATTTGACAGGATTAGACATCATGGACTGACTGTAAAACCTTCCAAAGTTGATATAGCCTTTCAGGAAATTTCATTTTTGGGCTATAAGATCTCAAATGGCTTTATATCAACTGACGATAACATCATGTCCAGAATTTTGAAATTGTCGCTTCCGACAACTAAGAAACAGTTGCGAAGTGTGTTAGGTCTTTTAAACTATTGACATTGGCACCTTGCCGTCTTGACAGACGATAGTTTGTGCTTTAAAAAGGCATAATAACTTTTAACTATGGCGGTAGCGAGTGTGACTGATAAGGCCAATTTGCGCTGTAAATGTCCGTTCACAGTGGGTGCATGTGAACACGTGGTCATTTCCACCATCATGCACCATCTTACGTCTCAAACGCTTGGTGTGTGACTTTTCTGCAATAATTTTCTCCTTTGACTTTATTCCATTTCTGATATTTGCCCTCCATGCAACACGTTCAGCGGCGACTTGCTCCCAATGTGCATTATCAATGCCTGTATCAATCATGTCCCGCTTACACACATCTTTGTATCGTAGTAGAGGCCGACCCTGAGATCTCTTACCCATCTGTAATTCACCAAAAAAGATATCCTTTGGTATTCTACCATCATCCATCCGCCTAAGATGTCCTATCCATCTAAGTCTACGAAGACTGAGCATGGAATAAACTGTCACACAACCTGATCTTTCCAATACTTCAGTATTTGTGATTTTGTCTTGCCACTTAATACCAAGAATTCTTCGCAGACACCGCATATGAAAGCTGTTTAAATTGTTCTCTTGGTGTGAGTAAGTTGTCCAGGTTTCACTGCCATAGAGAAGAGTACTAAGGACACAGGCTTGATAGACAAGGACTTTTGTTTTGGCAGTAAGCTTCCTGTTCTCCCAGACTCTTTTTCTTAACCTGTTCATTGTTGTTGCTGCCTTACCAATCCGGATGTTGATTTCCTGATCTAGGGATAATTTGCTATTTACCACCGATCCTAGATATGTAAAATGGTCTACTATCTCTAGTTCGGCGTCGTCAATAAAGATTGATGGTACCCCATGTGCACCTTGTGACATAATCTGTGTCTTCTTTTTGCTAATTGTTAAACCAAATTCAGAACAAGCATTGGAGAATGCAGATAGTAGACATTGCAATTCTTCCTCAGAGTGGGTCGTAACTGCAGCATCATCTGCAAAAAGCAACTCTCTGATCAGTACCCTCCTAATTTTGGTCTTAGCCTTCAATCTCTGAGCATTGTAGAGGCCGCCATCTGAGCGTGAGTGAATGTATATACCACCATCCTGATCACGAAATGCATATTTCAGTAGAAGTGAAAAGTATATTCCAAAGAGGGTGGGAGCTAGTACACAACCTTGCTTAACTCCACTCTTGATTTCAAATTCTTCAGAAGTTGCACCATCAAACTTGATTATACCCTTCATGCCTGTGTGGAACGATTCAACAATGGACAGAAGAGTTGGTGGGCAGCCAATCTTCTTTAGTGCCTTGAACAGACCCTCACGACTGACCAAATCAAATTTTAAACTATTATAAAGCAATGGCAAACTACTGAACGTAACACTTGCCTAGTACATCAACAGCAGCTGAAAATGCTGGTGTTGACTGCAACGTCCCGTAAGGGATACGCAACACAATAATAATAGACAGTTTATTCCTCATTTTGCTGAATTGACCAAATGTTTCACTGATCTACTAACAAATAAACATCCCAACGTGATTGTAAACAGTGAATGTTTAAGGCCAGTATTTAATAAGATTCTGTCATATTTTTCTTAATCACCTATTCTGAAATTGCCAAATTTGAATATTACTTTTAGATTAAGATGTGATGCGAGCTCCGTAGCCATTGGAGGTGTGCTTCTCCAAGAACACGACCAAATCTTGTACCCAGTATACTACGTCTCTCGAAAACTGAACACCCGCGAACGAAATTACACTACACCGAACTCTAGGCTCTTGTCATGGTATTTTCGGTACGTAAACTTTCTAGATTCTTGTTAGGTAAACATTTCATTATTGAAACAGATAATAGTCCGCTGACAATTGTTACCAGAGGAACGCCAAGTAACAGCAAGGTGGCAAGATGGTCCCTTCTTCTGCAGGACTATAGCTATGAGATTAACCATATAAAGGGTTCACAAAACTATCTTGCAGATCTCTTGTCGAGATGTCCATACGACGAACCTAATACCTAGTCAACACCAGAGCACAGTGCAGAGGGTGTATAAAACTGCAACGTAGATAGTGCTCAGTACCACAGCCAATTGTGACAATGTGTCAGTAACGCTGTGTACAACAATGTGATAGGGTAGATTGTATCTCCCAATGTATATAACATATGTACATATTTGTATTCTTATTATTATCATGCGAATGAATGCTTGTATAATTGTGAGATATGGGAACGAATGAAATCAGTATTATGTAAACTAATGTGTTGTATAACTGTGGGATATGAGAGAGAATGTAATTATTATTGTAAATACATAAATATTGTAACAACCGGACACTACAGAGAAGTGTCACTGGACAACACTACAAGATCCAGGAATTTACGAAGCCACTACAACGTGAGGTAATCCTGAAGGTATCCAGACCGAGTTGTCCAAGACGTTTTAACAAGGTACGAAAGATGACTGCGACAGTACAATCCGAGCAGAAGGCGGAAGAGACGATCCGACAGCTGATAGTAACAACTATTACTCCGTTTATAGAAGATCCATCCAGAACGGACCAACATTGTATGAATGACACCACAACACATGTAATAGTGCAGCTGTATACTTCCGATTTTGTTGCATATTAATATTAAAAGTTATCAGACTACGCTAAAAAGTCCATAAATGTATGACAATTGTATTAAATTGTAAGTTAAAATATTTCCACATACGGAATTGTATATGTCGATTTTTATAAGATGTAATCTCAGCATCGTAACTTGATTGCTTCTTTACCAACGTGACTTTTTGTGCACATTTCTCAATAAGGATCAAATTATGACACTAAGAAATAAATTTACAGTGGTAATTTATGTCTTGTAAACGACGATAAATTATTGTTCCTAAATTTTTTGTATAATAACCAGGGGACATTACTCTAAATTGTTGGTGATATGTAAATATGTATTGTAACCATTAACATGTGTGCTTGATAAATAACATGTCAATGTAACGTCGTTTAGATATGGACAGTATATTGCCAAAACTGTTGACCTTCATTAGAAACTCTAAACAGAGGTCTGATGATGGAGTTATCTCAGAGGGAGATGCTCACGGCTTGACCTGATTATTTTAGTATTTTTGTTCTTGGTTGTGAGGTAGGGGCCAGTTTAGCCGATACCTACCGGACTAGCTGTGTCACAGCGAGGTAATGCCCATGAAATAGATTGTACTTGACTGTTGTACGTCATAGTGCAACATAATTGGTGTATACATATTGTTTACTATTCACCTGTATATATTTATTATAATTGTTAAGGTATAATGTTCGACTTTGACATGTTTAATAACACCTAGATATATATTATACATGAAAGGAAATCCTTTCATGAAAAAGAGGTGTGGAGAGTGTGAAGGTCTCACATCCGAGGTTGCGACGCGTTGTCTGTACCAACGCCAGACAACATAACAACACGCAACCCTGAGTGATGTTAAACTCTGCAGAGAGAACGCGGCGTCTTCGACGACGCCCGGATAAACAGCCAAGCACAGCAATTGAGCGAAGCTTAAACGACCGCTGGTCAGCAGTACACCCCGTGAACCGTGCAGGGGTCACACTAGCTGACGTGAGCGCCGACTGGCGTGTAGCGTGTAGAACGCCAGAACTGGCAGACGGGTTTAGGTGCTTGAATGGACAGGTCGCATGGGTATGCGAGGAGTGTTTGAATCTGCATTGAGAGCTAGCCTGTACGACAGTGGGAGACTGATTCGAACGCTTGAATAGTTTGACTTGTAAGTGAGATGTTTATTGCTTGCATGTATGATTATGTATTGTAGTGATATTGTTCATGCCGTAATGATTGCTATGGATTGTCATTGCGCGATGTTTGTGCGATAATAAATGCAGCGCGTAAATAAAGCGTGTGAATAATACTTTCGGATATTCACTTCGTGTGATTTGATAGTTTGATATTGCTTCACACGTGCCAGAAAACGAGCTACTTGTCTTGCTCTACGCAAGACTCTGACAATAAGTCAACAAAAATCAAATATTAAAACGATGGAGGCAGTACTTCGAACAACTTCTCAATATTCCATCAGATGCTACAGAACCCCCCCCCCCCCCCCCCCCCCCCAAAAAAAAAAAACCTGACACAGATGATATCGATGTACTAGAAACAGTCATCGTGAAAGAATAAATTAGAGAAGCCATATGATTAGCCCCACTGAATAAATCACCGGGACAAGACGAAATACCAAATGAACTAATCAAAGCAACAAGAGAAGTAGCAACAGCATGGCGACATAGAATATTTAACCATATTTGGAAAGAACATCAAACACCACGAGAATGGGGAAGCGCCATAATTGTCCCAATTTGGAAACACAAATGGAGTAAGAGAGACTATACGCAATACAGAGGCATTTCCCTGTGGAGTCATACAGGGAAAATAGTCTGCAGATTTCTAGAGAAAAGACTACGACCTATAATAGAACCCCAGCTAAGAGAAACACAACTTGGATTCAGGAAAAACAAAGGATGCACAGATGCCACCTTTGCTCTTAGACAACTAATAGAAAACTAAATCGAATTTAATACGATACTCTACTTAACCTTCGTCGACCAAGAAAAGGCATTTGATAGAGTAGATAGAAACAAGCTATGGCTAAACCTTAAAAGACATGGAGTGAGTACACATCTAACACACTTATGTGGAAGCTTATACACCAACAGTGAATGCACAGTAGGAACAAATGGAGGATACTCAGAACGTCTCATCATAAGATCCGAAGAACGACAAACTTGTGTCCTTCTTCCCCCCCCCCCCCCGCTCATTTCTTGTTCATAATCTATATAGACGGCATATGTAAAGAAAACAGCCAAAGCGCCACCATATCAACACCGCATGAAAAAAAAAGATCACAGAAGAAGAACCAACTGCAAATCACACTGTTAAAGAACTCTTATTTGCGGACGATGAAGCATTGATTGCAAAATCAGAATCAAAATTACAAGACCGCATAAATACTCTGAACGACGTGCATATATATGGAACATAACATGGAAATTAGAACAAGTAAAATACAGGTAATTACTATAACCGAAGAAGAAAGCACATTAAATATTTATCTAGAATACATTGGCACCTTGCCGTCTTGACAGACGATAGTTTGTGCTTTAAAAAGGCATAATAACTTTTAACTATGGCGGTAGCGAGTGTGACTGATAAGGCCAATTTGCGCTGCAAATGTCCGTTCACAGTGGGTGCATGTGAACACGTGGTCATTTCCACCATCATGCACCATCTTACGTCTCAAACGCTTGGTGTGTGACTTTTCTGCAATAATTTTCTCCTTTGACTTTATTCCATTTCTGATATTTGCCCTCCATGCAACACGTTCAGCGGCGACTTGCTCCCAATGTGCATTATCAATGCCTGTATCAATCATGTCCCGCTTACACACATCTTTGTATCGTAGTAGATAACACCCCCTGAATCATGTAAAGCGCTTCAAGTACCTTTTTTTTTGTTCGCATATACTTTACAGGACATCGCTGTCAACATCAGCACAGTTTCGCTTTATTTTTTTTTGGTTTGCATATCCTTTACAGGACATCACTGTCAACATCATCTTCTTTCAGCTGATTGTTGATTTATTGGCAAGATTACGCTCAGTAGTTTGCCATTGCATTCTGAGCGACCGGCTCACATAACCCGTAAGTTCCTGACGCGGAGGGAACCGCTACCAATTCTCGCGAAACGTCACGTTACTTACGAGACTATACGAGATTATGGAGAAAGTCGTGTAACCTCTAAACCAGGGAGACGGCTTCAAGTACCTAGGAGGCATAATATCATCAAATGGAAAATCAGTAGACGAGATCGAAAATAGATGCAATAAGGCAAATCAACTCACTGTACAAATGGCACCAATACTCAAGAACAAACATGTATCAATAACTACTAAGAGAGCACTTTACAACACAATCTTCCTACCAACTCTATGCTACCAATGCCAAACCTGGACAACGACAAAGAAAGAGAAAAGAAAGATCACAACAGAAATGAGATTCCTGAGAAGAATATTCAATGTATCATGAAGAAAGAAAATCAGAAGTGACGAAATCAGTACTAAAGTTATTTGTTATAGCAGCGCTAGATTCTATCAGAAAGTAGCAGGTTAAATGGTTTCGCCATATAACTAGATTACCAACTAACAGTATACCACAACAAGCAATAAAGTACAGACCAGACGGAAGCAGAGAAAGAGGCCGACCACGTAAGCGATGGACAGAGGGTATTACAGAGATCACTAGAACCTCGATATATGACGCCCATAACCGGGCACTCTCCCGCTTTTTATGCTTCACATTGATACCGCAAGGTACAAAAAAGTCGCTTGACAGTCGACAGGGTCGACTTCATTGCACCGGGTTTTATCCCATATGGCTCGGTCTCTTTCCGCAGCGCGAAAAGCGTCGCACAAAGCAAGAACTCCGTAGCTCCAGCGACGAAGCACAGGAGTCTCCGAAAAATTTCACTCGTGAACGGAAGGACGCGGCCCGGAATCGAACCCACAACCTTCGGAGCCCGAGTGAAACGGCTTGACCACTTCGCCACGGAGATACTGCAAGGTACAAGAGGAACCGGGTGAGATGAGATTAGATGATGCCGTAATATACATAGCAAACATATTGTGATCTACACAGAAAATACATTGTGATATACATATAAACGATAGTATGACACACATAAAAATGGTATTATGATATGCATTGAAAAGAATATTATGTTATACACAGACATGAATTTGTGATATGCATATAAATGATACTGTGATATACATAAAAGTAGCATTGTGATATGCATATAAATGTTATTGTGATATACATAGACATGATTTTATGATATTCATTAAAGTGATATTGTGATATATACTAAATTTACACTAATACAAAATTATATTATTCATAAACATTATATTATTCATAAACAAAGTACCAATAAGATTAGTATGTAACATATTTGGTTTGATTGTAATAAATAAATGTTCGGTTTTTGAAGAGCGTGTCTTACAATTGAGAAATGCATACAGTCAAAGAAGCAGGTTGACCGACGGGAGAGATCCAATCTCATTTATTTATACAAGTGTGGCACCTTGACAGAAGATAGTTATTGCGCTTTAGAATACAAAAAGGCATAATAACCTCAGTATAGCACGAACCTGGGGTTGAATTGTAGAGATCATGCGTTGCCCATACAGCATGATCTCCTTCTCGACCTGCCTAGTTTATTCCAGAGAAAAGGTAACGCACATAAATCTGGATCAAGACAAGTTACCAGGCGCTGCAAATTCGATATATGACCAGCTCCCAAATAAGATTTAGTGCCTTGTGTGACCTGCCATAATATCAAGTATTTAGGTTGCATTTCCTCTCACCAAGGTAAGGCATGTACCCTCCCAAATGCGCTCCTCCACCAGAAGCCGTTGGCACAATGCGGGGTGTCGTGTGCGGTGAGTGCCACCAAACATTCGGCGCTGACAGAAGCAGGTAGTACTGTCTACTGCCATACAGTAGCTCGGTCATATCTGAGACCTGACTAACCTAATTGTATCAGCGTCACATTGACATGTAATGCGTCCATTGATGCGATTGTCACATACTTGTGAATGATGATGTATAGGTGAGTTGTTGAGATGAGTCAAGAACCGACGTCACTGCACTCAGGACATTCCCATACGTGCTCAGTCCCGTAGTTCAACAGCCAGCGAAGAGTCATACTACTAATAAATGATGTATAACAAACAATGAATGGCGGTGTGAGAGGAATAGCAGTACCATGGGTAGCAAATCGAAGCACAGTGCAGTTCATTCCCATTACGGCGAGGTGAAGGTCGTGTCCCTGTTGTGCGTCGCCGATGCGTGACTGGGTGGGGAGATGCAAGCAGTTGAGAGACAAAGACTTAGTTTAGTTTAGTTTAGTCGACGGATCAACATCACGGCACACGGGTGTAACCCATAAGTGCTCCGTTCTCCTCCTAACTCAAACCTGAGTCTAGAGAAACTCAGCTCAGCGCACGAACTCCGTAGCACCGGCGAGGATCCTGAAATACTTTGGGTAGATGATTAAATCGAAATTTTGTCCGGGCAGCGCCGTTACGCTACTCTCTTCGATTTTCAACTGCCAAGGGAATATTTACGTGCGCAACAGTACACACGGGCGTCCGATCTCACTACCCAGAGATCAGGGGAAATATATTACTAAAAGTCTACGTGAAAAAAAAATCCCGGTTAAAAACCGGGTCTGAACCCGGGACCTATAGCACTACGAGACGGACACCATACCTCGAGACCATGCAACCCCCCTCCCCCCCCCCCCCCGCAAACAGACAAAGACTGTTTCACGGCAGATTGTGAACCATGCAAATGCGCTGTTGAATGAGTGACCGTTAGACAACGTGTTTAGTCAGTCTGGGCCAGTTAGCTAATCACAACATATCGAACGATGATATGTCTGTTACTTACAATATTGTGTCTGTGTTGTGTTAAGTTGAGATTGCTTGTATCGATGAATGTAAGTAACAGTGTGATGTGATATTTCAAATTATGCACACACAAAAAAAAGGGGGGGGGGCATTGTAGTGTTAGTTTGTCACTTCATTCGAGAAAAGAACTAAATCAAATTTTGATATGAACCATAGCTGTTGTGTCATCAATATTTGTGAAAAATCGTGTGGCGTATCTGTGCCATAAAGCATGCAGTTGTGAGCTGAGTAACGTTTCTAGTGGTCGCCAGGAGAAAGGTAGAACCCGCGAGCCAGCTAACAGGAAAAATAACTATGTTGTCTCTTGCAATATGAGATTGTTCTGTTGTCACGGGACCACTGTCGTTAACGATAAGATGATAAACTAACAGAGAACCAGTCTGTATTCGCAGCTGCAATTGTTTGTTACTAGTGGAGAAACACTCACATCAGGTGGAGGCGGTAAGTGCAGCTTTCCGCTGGATAGAAAACACGATACATACACATATTGTGATTGTAACTGACTCAGAAAGCATGCTGAGAAGGGTGAGAACAGGCAAGCTTCGTGCAGAGTGGCTTGCTTCGCTTCGGAGGTCACGGGTAGCAAGCTTCACCTGGATCTTTTCTCCTGGGCATGCCGGTGTGCGGGGGAATGAACAGGCGGACAGATTGGCTGGCTCGGCAGAACTTGGTGGAGTACTGATGCATGACAAGGCAGATGTGGTTGCGGCCTTGTGGGAGCACGTGTACACCTCGGAGGAGCAAATGGATCACCATAGTCTGGTTAGAATGAGGCAGCGAGGAGTGACGAGGGGATCTGGCCGACGCTCGACGCTCAGAGGAAAGGCGAGACGGACATATAATCAGATTGCTACTGGAACTATTAGTGTTGGAACTCTTCGCTGGTTGCTGAGGATGGGGACGGAGCGCTTATGGGAATGTCCCGAATGCTGTGATGTCGGTTCCTAGATCAATCAATCAATCAATCACATCGGATCAAAGGAAACTACAAGTCTTTGAGAGTTCCCTATTAAACGGGAATTTGTCTGCATTGTTTGATGTATCGTCGTTGAGAGAAAAAACCTGTTATGTTCGTGGTAGAAAGGGGAACAACTATTCATGTGAGGTTGGAGACAACATTGTCTGGGGGAAGGAAAGTCGGCTAGATCTTTGTAGTGGAGAAATGAGTTTCTCTAGATCACAGGCGGGAGGGACTTTTGATGTACGGGAAACTCGTCCCGAGAGGGAGACGGGGAGGCCACCTGGTGTGTACATCGAATGACGTAACTAGGACAATCCCGACTGTATGCATAACAGAATTTGTTGCCGCTAGTTTGAACAAGGGAGTTGACCTAGGCTGAAGTGTTGTGACTAACTCTTTTTATTATCGAAAATAATCTAGCGTATTCGGTATCAATTAACGTTGAGGAACATGTGCTTTTATGGCAAGTGTAGATTCGATTCAGGATAGAGCTGGTTGTTCATAAGGTATTTACTAAATAGTATTTAGATGTAAATATTGTAAGATAGTCTAGTGTTTGATAGAGCTAGAGCTTGAACATAGTGATGTTGAGTTGTGGTTAGGTATTCAAGGAGTGTCGGCGACAGTGGGCAATCGCATTGTTAAAACTAACTAGTGGGAGAGATCAATTAGCTCAGCTGGTTGGAAATAGTAAAGTGGGATGATATTTAGAAGGATTGAGGATGGTTGTTGGGGGATAAGGGAAATGTCCAATGGTGGGATCTTCCAGTGGGGGTCTGCTGGGGTTCTGCACTTTACCTTTTGGTCTTTCCTTGTCGTACCCTAATTCAGACCGATGTGATGAGCTCCTCTACCCCATGACAGGGTTTGGTTCACTGTCATATATCTGAGTGAGGCCGTCGGCCTACACTCATCTAATAGGAGTCAGTGTCCGGTTGCTCTCACCGGTGTGTTCTCTCTCTTTCACAGGTTCTCTCATGTTACTCAGTTGAAGCTGAAACATCACTGTTTACTAGAATGGATACCTTAGTGCAGGCAGAGTTATTCCGCAGCTTTTGCATTGGGCCCATGATGAAAGGGGTCTGGATGTCGTAACTAATCCTTTCTTTCTTTAGTGTCGTCCTTGGAGTGAGGGGAATCAACACCCACATTTTTATTAACCCAATTTTATTGTCCTAGTGAAACCACCAGACTCCGTCCACAAAACTCCGTCAGTCTGTCGACACCTCTTTCTTACTCTCACTCACCCCTAGATCATGCCCTCTCTCACTCTTCCCCAACACAACATACTCAACATCTCTAGCTTTAACAAATAAATACAAAATAGTTTATTAAAGCAAAGAGTATGTGAGTGAGAATCGTGTGTATGTACTGTGTAGAATGTGTGTCGAATATTCTAGTGTGTGCAGACTCAGACCAAACTGCCTAAGAACCCATCCCGATCATCCCGGAAAGGATCACACCACATCTTCATTCAGTCCACAATAACCTCACCAAGGAATGTGTCCCTCCTGCTAGATGTAGACTTCCACCGGTCGCTGTTTGATCACTCATATACCTAGTCACAGTCTGACACTGATCCTGACTGGATCACACACCGTTATTACATGTCCCTTTTGTTCTGAGACACATAACATCCTTGTCTAGTGAGGACACGAAAATACTGTTCCTTGAAATAAATGTAATTCCTGTCTAAAGTTTCTACTGTTCACAAGATTGCTGTTATAATAACTTCCTAATCAGTTTATACTGTTCTATTCCCATGTGATGTGGAAAAACAGTACCTATTAGTCTTTTCACCTGTCGTGTGAAAACATAATACCCACTAGACCTTTCCCATGTGGTGTGGGGGAAGAAAACAATTCTATTGTTCTGTTCACATGTGATGTTTGAACCATTAATCTCACGATTGTTCCTTCTCCAAAATGATGCGGAAAAAACAATCTCTAGTATTCTGCTAACGTGTGACGTTTGATAAATACTCTCACAATTGTTCCTTTAAACCCCTTTCATCATGGGCCCAGTGCAAAAGCTGCTGAATAACTGCCTGCACTAAGGTCTCAATTCTCAGTGACTTGAGTGACATAAGGGAACCTGTAAAAGAGAGAACAATACACTTGGTGAGAGCACCTGGCCCAGACCTCCATTAGATGGGGGTGGGCTGACAGCCTCACTCAGATACATGACAGTGAACCAACTCTGTCATGGACAGAGGAGCTCTTCACCCCGGTCTGAGGTGGGTTAAGACCAGGACAGAGCAAAATGCAAAGTGTAGAACCCCAGCAGACCTCACTGGAACTTCCCACCATTGGACATTCTCCCCATCCCCAATCTCCCCAAATATCATCCCATTTCACTATTCCCCAACAGCGGAGCCACCTGCCTTCTTACACTAGTTAATCTTAACAATGCGACTGCCTATTGTCGCTGATATTCCTTGACTACCTAACCACAATGCAACAACACTATGATAGAGTTCTAAACTATATCTATCACTAAGCTATTCCACATTATTTATAGCTAGATGCAATCCCTAAAATACCTTATGCCTTCCTGACTCAATCTCTGAATCGAATTCACAATTTGCCATAAAAGACATATGTTAAGCAAAACCGAACACATGCGATTCTATTCAACACGGATCGAGCCAGCTATCACTTCTGTCTACTTCAAGTTTCACTCTTCACACTGCTAGCAAAGGAATTTATATTTTCTCCCAACCAAGGGTTTCTTGTGACGTCATTCATGTCAACAACAAATGCTCTTAGGGGCAGACAATCCGACTCTAACTTCACAGGAAATTTTATCTCCCTTTTTCACAACCAAACATTCGTCGGTCCCTTTCATCTCGCCAGTTGGGCGATTCTACTTTGATCCGACTTGTTTCTCTGTATTGGTTAAAAACAATTGTGGCCTTGAAAACATGCTGTCTCTGTTAGTTCTCTGTATCATCTGATTGTTACTCTGCAGTGATTTTCACGACACTGAAGGAACATCGCTCGCTTGAGCTGAAACCTATAAGTATCCAGCAGATGACTTCTTAGTGATAGGGATCATGGAAGTCAATAGTGAGATTATTTTTCAAAACCACATGTGAACAGAACACTAGTGATTGTTTTCCACATCATATGTAGATGGAAGTCAATAGTGAGATTATTTTTTCAAAACCACATGTGAACAGAACACTAGTGATTGTTTTTTCCACATCACCTATAGAAAGAACCATAGTGAGTTTCTAAGCAACACGGACAATGAACCTGGTGCTTTTACTAAATTACTAGATTCATGTGGGACTGTAAACAATAACAGTGTAATTGTGAAATGGTAGGACCTTTGGGAAATGAAATCACGTTATTTCAAGGGACAGTGTTCCGGGTTTTCACAAGGCAAGGATGTTTTAAGTCTCAGAACAGTAGGGACATTTAATAACATGGTGTGTGATCTATTCAGGATCAGTATCGGACTATATCCGTGATTGGTGACCACGTATCTGGGTTATCAAAAAGCTACCGGAGGAAGTCAACATCTAGCAGTAGGGACACACCGTTTGGTGAGGTTACCGTGCACTGACCTATGATGATGTTATGTGATCCTTACAAGGATGATCAGACTTTGCTCTTGAGTTGTTCGGTCTGATTCTGCAGACACACTAGAGCATACGCCATACATTCTACACATACACTTCTCACATACATACACTTGTCTTCATTAAATTAATATGTTATTAATGTTTGGAAGCTAAAGTTGTTTAGCATGTTGTTTTGAGGAAGTGTGAGAGGGGGCATGATCCAGTGGTGAGAGAGAGAGAGAGAGAGAGAGAGAGAGAGAGAGAGAGAGAGAGAGAGAGAGAGAGAGAGAGAGAGAGAGAGAGAGAGAGGTATCCATTGACTGACGGAGTGTTGTGGGCGGAATCTGGTGGATTCTCCAGAATGATGATATGGGGTTAAAAATAATGTGGGTGTTGATTCCCCTCACCCCAGGGACGACACAATAAAAGGTATCCACGACATCTGTAAAGAATCAGTAATGACAATATTGGTATTTCGACAGGGCCCATCTACTCACGAGCAACGAACCTTGACTGGCAAGTGATATACTAAACCTTACAGCAAATACAAAAGACGCTGTAGATATCAAGTCTCACAAGAGTGTACATGCTAATCTGACAATGGGATTTCTAGACGTCTCTTGTCACAGTCGTACACCACTGAGTATGTCTAATTCTTGTGAACATTAAGCGTGGGGGACTATTGTGTTGACATTCTGGCGGCGGCATTATGCACAGTGTATCTGTGCGGGCTGTTGTTTGTTGAGACTCCTGTCTTTTCCACTTTTCACATTGGGCAGTGGGGAGCGTTTTGTGTGATATTCACTGGCACAGGAACGGAGCATAATGGGGTAAACCGTTGCTGTGAAATTGGACTAATTGACTAACTAACTAACTAAGCGTGTGCTTCAGAGCTCACGCGAGCACGTTACTCCGATTATCCCCTGAGCGTGGTTGGGCGAGAGTTTAATATCAGATCTCTACGTTCCCTATGGTGCGACACCACTGGCTACCTGTTACCTCGTTCACTCGGGCCCAAACAATGTTCCAACGACAGTTTGTTGTTATGGGACTTATCCCCTTATTCCTCCGAAGTCGGAGAGTGTCTGCCTGTACGACGAGGAACCACCAGTCTGCACACCAATAAGCCAGACATGGGATAACGGATAATCACGCAAACCTCAGGTCCGGCATGACATCACATTGATGTTGGACAACAGGATGCCTTCATTCGACATACAGGACTTCGCGTTGGAGCTCAAGCCAACGAACACAAGCAAGCAAGCAAGCAAGCAAGCATCCCCTCTAATAATTCATTCTGAAACGATGGTGGCCATGCAGTAGGTGCAACCATGGTGAACAGGAAGTGGATGAAACGAAGGTGAACAGGCAGTGGGTGAAACCATAGTGAACAGGCAGTGGGTGAAACGAAAGTGAACAGGCAGCGGGTAAAACTATGGTGACCATGTAGTTTGTGTAACAATGGTGACCACGTAGTGGGTGTAACGATGGTAACCATGTAGTGTGTGAAACGATGGTGACCATGTAGTGTGTGAAATGTTGGTGACCATGTAGTGT
Organism: Cepaea hortensis; assembly: GCA_963921405.1. Classification (NCBI taxonomy): domain Eukaryota; kingdom Metazoa; phylum Mollusca; class Gastropoda; order Stylommatophora; family Helicidae; genus Cepaea; species Cepaea hortensis. The sequence continues at coordinate 95,384,269 of OY992892.1, read as the reverse complement.
GTGAAACGATGGTGACTATGTAGTGTGTCAAACGATGGTGACCATGTAGTGTGTGAAACGATGGTGACCATGTAGTGTGTGAAACGATGGTGACCATGTAGTGTGTGAAACGATGGTGACCATGTAGTGTGTGAAACGATGGTGACCATGTAGTGTGTGAAAAGATGGTGACCATGTAGTGTGTGAAACGATGGTGACCATGTAGTGTGTGAAACGATGGTGACCATGTAGTGTGTCAAAAGATGGTGACCATGTAGTTTGTGTAACAATGGTGACCATGTAGTGTGTTTAACGATGGTGACCATGTAGTGTGTGAAACGATGGCGACCATGTAGTGGGTGTAACGATGGTGACCATGCGGTGTGTGTAACGATGGTGACCATGTAGTGTGTGTAACGATGGTGACCGTGTATTGGGTGTAACGATGGTGACCATGTATTGGGTGTAACGATGGTGACCATGTGGTGTGTGTAACGATGGTGACCATGTAGTGTGTGTAACGATGGTGACCGTGTAGTTTGTGTAACGATGGTGACCGTGTATTGGGTGTAACGATGGTGACCATGTAGTGGGTCTAACCATGGTGACTATGCAGTGTGTGAAACGATGGTGACCATGTAGTGGGTCTAACGATGGTGACCATGTATTGGGTGTAACGATGGTGACCATGTAGTTTGTGTAACGATGATGACCGTGTATTGTGTAAAACGATGGTGACCATGTATTGGGTCTAACGATGGTGACCATGTATTGGGTGTAACGATGGTGATCATGTAGTGTGTGTAATTATGGTCGCCATGCAGTGGGTGTAACGATGGTGACCATGTAGTGTGTGTAACGATGGTGACCATGTAGTTTGTGTAACGATGGTGACCGTGTAGTGTGTGTAACGATGGTGACCGTGTAGTGGGTGTAACGATGGTGACCGTGTATTGGGTGTAACGATGGTGACCATGTAGTTTGTGTAACGATGGTGACCATGTATTGGGTGTAACGATGGTGACCATGTGGTGTGTGTAACGATGGTGACCATGTAGTTTGTGTAACGATGGTGACCATGTAGTGGGTGTAACGATGGTGACCATGTAGTTTGTGTAACGATGGTGACCGTGTATTGGGTGTAACGATGGTGACCATGTAGTGTGTGTAACGATGGTGACCGTGTATTGGGTGTAACGATGGTGACCGTGTATTGTGTGTAACGATGGTGACCATGTATTGGGTGTAACGATGGTGGCTATGTAGTGTGTGAAACGATGGTGACCATGTAGTTTGTGTAACGATGGTGACCGTGTATTGGGTGTAACGATGGTGACCATGTAGTGGGTCTAACCATGGTGACTATGCAGTGTGTGAAACGATGGTGACCATGTAGTGGGTCTAACGATGGTGACCATGTATTGGGTGTAACGATGGTGACCATGTAGTTTGTGTAACGATGATGACCGTGTATTGTGTAAAACGATGGTGACCATGTATTGGGTCTAACGATGGTGACCATGTATTGGGTGTAACGATGGTGATCATGTAGTGTGTGTAATTATGGTCGCCATGCAGTGGGTGTAACGATGGTGACCATGTAGTGTGTGTAACGATGGTGACCATGTGTCGCCAGTCGTCCCTAGGGGGGAAGTGGAGTCAACAGGCACACTGTTTAAAATCCTTTTCCTTATCGTGGGCTTCTGCCGGACCTTTGTCTACAAACCCCCTGTCAATCTTAGGTACCCTATCTCTCTCTTCTTCTTACCACTAAACAATACCCTTCATATTGTTTCAGAACATACCCACACAAGACTGTATTTTAACAAATGATAAAATAAAACATTTAATACAGAAAAGTGTCACGTGTGTGTGTGTGTGTGCACTGTTTGCGTGTGGAAATATGTAGTATTTTCTATGGTGTATGCGAGAATAGATTAGTGAGCTCAGGATCGTTCTTCATCATGTTAGGCCATGCCACATCACACCACAGTAAGTTAGGAATAGGTCTCACCGAATGAAGCATCTCTCCGGACAATGGTTGACTTCTTGAAGTTAATCATATATAGTCTGGGTGACTGTTCTCCACTACGGAATATGGCCTAGTAATGTCCATGAATCAGGAAAACACTGTGTACCTATTATGTTCCTTAAAATCTTGACACCGACGAAGTTCTCCCTACATCTCACACGAGTTTAAAGAAAACTTTCTGTCCGGTTGCAAAATGTTACTGAATGAGTGTCTTTACTCTGCAACCTCTCTACAACCTATAGTGATAGTCACTAGACATAGTCACCGTTACTTTAAAATCACTGTTATTCCACCTCTCTACCTAATATTGTCATTGTCTATGGAGGTATTAATAGTTTCATAAAAACAACTGCCTTGGGCACTCAATCACTGCTACACTGGCCCTTTCAGGATAACACTCCTGATTTCTATGAGTTTATAATTTTTGGAACGATGTCCCATTTCCGAGGCCATTTAATATAACTGCACTCAGTGTGATAGCCATTTGTTCACACCTCTGTGTTGTACATCAGCTCTTCTCTACAATGGAATTGCACTCAGTGTGACTGTCATTGTCCACACCTCAGAGTAATATTTTCCTTCTTCTACACTGTCCTTAATTTCTCCGGTGCAGTACAATATCACTCCGTGTGACTGGCATTGTCCACACCTCAGAGTAATACTTCCTTGCTTTTACCCCGTGGAACCTGGTGAAAATAAAACATTCTGTGAGAGAAAAACCCTATTCGAATCCACTGTATGTGATTGTAGGCCAAGGGCCACTCAGACATGTATCCTGGTTAACCTAGAACTACACTCTGGCATCAAGGAAGAATAGTTCTTCACATTTGGGTTGTAAGGAAAAGGAAAGACCAAACGGACAAACACAGGAGCCCCAGTGGGCTTCCCTACCGGAATATCCCACCATTTACATTTTCCTTTCCCCCCCCCCCCCCCCCAGCCATCCCAAATCTCACCGAATATCATCCAATTACACTGGTATTACCCTGCTGAGTGAAATGATATATCACTCTACCTCTTTTAAGCTATGCATCAGCCAGCTGTGGTCGACGCTCCTAGACTACGTTCACACAACACACTATCACTAAATTCAAGTACTAACTCTATTTAATCCTAGACTACCTTATGCTAGTGTTCCTGTTCGGAGTCGGAATTCACAATTCATCACAATTTCCAAAACACAGGAGACCCCGTAAATCGTCTTCTCCATTAGAACTAGGAACAACCAAACACTCCTGTTATCTGTAGTTCATCCACAGACTGCACGCAAGTTTCGTTAATATCACCCAGCCAAAATGTTGCACGAGTGACGTCACTCACGTGACCGGACTTCAATCAAGACGGCACCGCCCCTCTTCTCCATTCTTCTGAGATCCGGGCAAACAGAATGCCGACGTTTCCCTTTGATATCGGGACTTCTCCAGGAATCCCGGTGGTGTCTGAAATTGGGAACATATTTCTTCACATCAAATAGTTGTGGCGCCTAGCGATGGCGGGTTCAGGCATTTCATCAATTCTGGATCTGAATTCTCCAGTATTATGTGACACCATGTAGTGTGTGTAACGATGGTGACCATGTAGTGGGTGTAACGATGGTGACCATGTAGTGTGTGTAACGATGGTGACCATGTAGTGTGTGTAACGATGGTTACCATGTATTGGGTGTAACGATGGTGACCATGTATTGGGTGTAACGATGTAGACCATGTAGTGTGTGTGCCATGAACCGATATGAGGTAGACATCGGTAAAGCAAGAAAGTAAGAACAGGTGTACTATAGAATATGAATTATCATAGTGAGAACGTTCACACGAACGCACACGACTAGGTCTAGAAAAGTCGGTGAGCAACAAATGATGATGATGAGGAACAAAGGGAAGTCATTCACAGAAGTTGCGTATCACGTGACATCAGTTGTGTGGTACACGAGAAAGAGACGGCTGGACAAAGTCAGTCTAGCCAAGGTTCTCAGTGGAGAGAGGGTGTAAAACGTGTCGAGAGAAAAGGCGAGATGAATGCCACAGTGTTCTCGCATTTGAACAACACAGTAGCCTGAGGCGACAGTGTTAGACACAAGCCGGACGGTCAGTTGAGTGGCGATTGGAGTTCAGTGACGGCCCACCGAGTTGCTGGCGATTCAGAATGCACCATGCCGATGTCAAGGGCAAGTGACTGTAAGTTGACCATGTTTCTAGTATAGCCAGTGTATGATAACAGTGATTTAGACTTATGTACAATCATTAGAAGTGTTAATTACGATCGCACTATGGATGTTATGTGCTGCGATCCTTGTACAGAATAAATACTGAATAAACACTGAAGAGTGGAAGCACAGGGAGTTGTTCACTGTTTTCATACGAGGAATGTTTCTGTTTAAATCTGCCACTGTGGCTGAAACAACGAGCCAATAATCAGCTACATGGCGGCAGAAGTGGAGGCTCTAGAATAAAAAACAGGAACACGACGTGAATACAAGATCACTTTCCAAAGAAAATCGGCAACAAATAGTTGTAACAGAAATGAAGGTCACCTTGGCGCCATTTGCAATTGGCAGATCAAGTCGATAACAACTTGCTACAAAATAGACAAGGTCAACTGGGCACTAGTGGCAAGTAATAAAACAAGTGATCAAGAATCAATTTAATGATAAACAAAGTCCCCGTGGTGCAATTTACAAAATGTGGATCAAGTCACCAACATCCAACCAATGTGGAGACAAGGTCACCTTGAACGCCATTTGTAATTTTCAAATGAATTCATCAAGAAAGATGTGCACATATTAAACCAGTTCATCAATATCCTCGTGCTAAATAAACATTTGTGCCACGACACCGAATTAAGCAAAAATATTAACAATATTGACCCTGGCTATGACAACATGAGCTGTAGTTGTGAACTTCAAATTTACGATATAACAACAATAACTCATTATAAACATATATTATGAACAATGTTATGAAGAAACAGTAGTAACTGCCTAGAGACATCCGATAACTGAGAAAAAGATTTCACAAAGTGCGTCCACAAATACAACGACGGCACATCATCAGTTGTCCAAACTAGTGAGACATAAGCCGATCAACAGTCAAAACGCACAATACAAAGACAGATCATCAAAACAGAGACGATGTCTCAAATTTGACTGGAATTTCTTCACTATGGCCATATAAGTAGTAGGGAGTGTGATAAGTCATCATAATTTCTGGATCCCCATAAATATGTACCAAACACCTCAAGTCGGCAAAGATGACCACAAATTCAGTGGGAATCACAGCATTAACGAACAATCAGTAGTATAGTAAGCTGTTTTCTACTTGACTCGAGGATTCAAATTTTTCCCAAGACAGTTGTCTGAATTTCGAATTTGTTCTTCAAGTAACATTCAACAACTTAGACAACCGAAAGAAGTACATCGATTCAGTCCAGAACGTCAACGCAACATCGCAACAGTGAATCGGTATGATACTAAGCTTTTTTCACTCAAGTTGCAGAAAATCCAGATTTTTCCTACAGAGCGATCTGAAGGTCAATCCTTGGTCTACTATTAACACCAAATACCCTAGACAACCTGAAGGAAGATAGAAGACCAGTGAAGGACCTCAACGCAGCAGCAGCAACAAGGCATCAGGCAAGTTAAATTGTCTGACTGTATTTGTATCATTTTGTGCGGCTGTTTAGAGTAGATATTTGGATATTTTCTCCACAGATTTTTGTCATCTGCAGTATAAGGGATGAACTAAGAACAACTGGAATCATTCATATAATGGAGTGATCAGCTGCATAGTGTAAGAACAACAGTTGATGATGGGAAATAATATCTACTGGTTATAATCACATAATTTTCACGTTTTTCTTATATGTAAATTACTATGTGGTATGATTTATAGATATATTTGACTATGTATAAAATGTACTACCCGTCTTGTCGAGTATAATAGTAAACATTGCAACATCACTATAACTCTATTTAAAGGTTATCGCTTGGTTTAAACATCACGTCACAACTTCACAAGGATAATTAAAGTATCACAGCATCATAAGGGCATACACATAAACAATATAGTCTGTATATTATTGACATCTTGTGTTACGTATACATAATATTTATCAAGCATGTCCTCATTACAAGACTTCATAGCTATGGGGGAAAAGTGTGGTATGTCAGGGCCTGATCTAGCAGCATGGGTCAAACAAGAATTAAAAGCGCATCAAGCACAACAACGTGAAGATAGAGCAGCTGCAAAGGAAGCGAGAGAGGCACAAGCAGCGATAGATAAAGAAAAATGGAGGCACAAGCAGCGATAGATAAAGAAAAAATGGAGGCACAAGCAGCAATAGAAAAGGAAAAAAGTAGCCTTGGAGAAAGAAAGACTTGCCTTTGAGAAAGAGAGACTAGCAACGGATTTATTAATCAAGGACAAAGTGATTGAGGGCAACTTAAAGGTGAAGACACTAGAGAAAGACAAAGATGCAGAGATAGCCCAAGCAAAGGTAACAGCAAACGCGTTAGGCCCCATTAAACTGTATAACGGGCTTATCAGAAATTTTACACAAGGTGATTCAATATCGGCCTGGGTAACAAACTTCGAACTGTTAATGAATCATTACAAAGTTCCATCTGAAGACTGGGCCATACTCTTCCCCAGGCATTTAGCCCTTGAGCTTTTAAAAGTGGTAGAGGTGATACCTGAGAACCTTCGCACTAACTATATATATGTTAGAAACCGAGTCTTATCACATTTCTCACTCGACCAAGCAGGATTACGAATGAAATTTAGAACCTTAGCACCAAAGGCAAATCAAAATTTTCTAGATTACGTAGCCGAGACAACATCACTCTTTGATAAGTGGCTCAAAGCTGCCGAAATAGGGTCAGACTTAAAAAAACTACACGATCTCATGGTTCGAGACAAACTAATTTCCTCAGTTCCATCGGAAATGGCAACATTCCTTGTCGAGAATAAATGTACAACGGTGGCAGAAATGGAATCCAAAGGCGAAGCATTCTACAACGCCCATAGGGATATTTTCGCAGAAGCAACGCAGCCTGATTTAATAATAGGAGCGGCATCCAGAGTATCCAACCAACCATATAACACAAGACCAAACACATTTCAACAATATGGTCCACAATATCGAGGAAGAGGACCATACTATAAGAATGAGAACACACAATGAGAACCAGAGAGAATGAAAAAAGGATATTTGATACAATGTCCTTATTGAAAGATACAACACGGCTCCCTTGAAATGTGTGACAAAAACCCGGACTATGATACATATCCTCAGAACTTAACATCACAGAAAGTCAGCAAGTACACTGCATATAAAATCAATGTGAAGTGCTATGTCTGTAATATATATGCACATGTAAGTAGAGACTGCATGATTAGAATAAGTTGGAAGGATGCCAGTGCAGCATTCTTATTTACCAGCAGTTTATCAGACGAATATGAAGAGACAAACGCAGTGAATAGACAAACGCAAAGAAACGACAGTGATGACGACACAGACAACAAGACGCACATATACAATGCGAATTCAATGGACACGACAGACGGAAACTTAGACATACAACTAGCACTAGTAAACGGAATAACAGTGCAAATGATAAGAGACACAGGGACTGCAATTATTGGAGTAGACGAGAGAATAGTTAATGACTACGACTATACAAACAAAAAATAACCTGTAAGACATTCAGAGGGACATTAGAACAGTACAAAGTAGCATGGATCGACTTAAACTGTCCATACTACCATGGACGAGTCACAGCTGCAGCGTTATCAAACCCAACAACTTACTTAATTGTAGGCAACGTACCCAACGTAAAAGACTGTACCAGTGAAGATATCCAGAAGTGAGAAAACGAACTCATTAGCGAAGAACAGGCAGAGTGTGCAGCAGCACTGTTCCCAACAGAAAATAAAGAGAATGAGACGTCAGATGACGACGTAGATATAGCGACAGACAAACATAAGACTAACCAAAAAGGAGGAACACATGAATACTCAAGTAACGACAAGGATACTCCAGACACAGATAATCCACCTACATGGCTAACAAAAACAGAAAAGACACTAAGGGCAGTTGCAGGTGTCGCAAAAAAATACCTCCTAGATATCCCCGGAGGAAGAAGAAAATATACCTCTACCGGTAAAATCAAAAAATAAGGTAACACCCCGACACAATGATACAGTCGACTACACTGGATCAGGAGAGCAAGACTACCAGAGTTATTTTACTATATTTAAAACTGTGATAATAATTAAGGTAATTTTCACACATAATATATAAATAATTTATGATTTTAATTAGTTTGTTTAGTATACATAAAACAAACATCACTACCACACACATGTAAAACACAGTAAATTCACAAGATAAGGATATTATCTAATTAACAACAACAGAAAAAACATCTCTTTATATAGACATTCAACTTTCAATTTACTTACCATCTCAAGCTGTCTTGTTATTCACGAAGATACATACATATACAACTACATACATTACTATTCACTACATACACAACAAAAACAATAATTCTTTCATCTCAGTGTATCTAAACTGTACTGTGAGGCAATAAGATAATACAAAACTATGGTATTCAGAGTACATAAAGGGTAACAGAGAGATACAGTTATCCAAGTATTAATTAAAGCTCTGAACTGCCGTATAGAATGAGTAAAGATACCAGCAGTAAATTTGACATTGTACATTAATTAAGTTAAATTGATTCAGATATGTACATATTTTTCCCATTTTTTATTAATTACCAGAATGTGCAGAAAACAAAGGCGAGGGTAGCCGAACCATGTAAGCGCCACAATAGATCCAATTACCAATCCGGAAGTGGAACTCTGTACCTACAAGCCGAGGGTACCGAAAAAGCATGGCGAGTCTATCAAAATGCCAACAAATAAGTACCATCCCGGGGCACCAACGCAGCATAAAAGAGCGAACAACAAGATCACCCCATGGTAAATAAGTACGACCAACCACACCCATGGTGAAGTAATTAAGTGGTATTATAGTTATTTACTATGCATATAACTCTATACATCAAATTTCATATTCCATCTATCATGATTGAATCATCAGCTCATGAAATGAAAACATACCATTTATTGGATATCAGTACAGGGCACACCCAGTGATCAGGAAATATAGTTACGAGAATCAATTCTTTACTACCAATTGAGAGAAACCTAAACATTGGTATCCGGAAAAATTAAACCACAAGCACAAAAACAGATTGCGTCATCATGCTGTTAAAAAACTGAGCAGCATATATACCAAGGTCATACAACGCAGGCTATGATGAGTGTATCCAGGTCAACTTCAATCCACAAGAAACCAGTCTGTTTTCCATCAGTACACAGATCATCATACATATTGCAATGATGATAACAATAGACTGTTGTAACATATGATACTATAATTTTCACACAAAGGATCATTTATGTGAAATTTTTCATAGGTACAAATTATGTGTCCATAACAGAACACTCAAGAACAGATCTCTTTCAGCAATAATAAACGGTGATAAAATGACCAATCAAGACTATTGCAGAGGACACAAAGCAGAATTTAGAACAATGGTGTCAATAAAAACACCACAGAGCAACAACAGTCAACAAACAGATTGCAACGAATAACACGAGTGTATGGTGGTATATAATTTTAATGGTGATGCTATAATAGATATGCATATAGGTCACATTGATAATCAAAGTCAATGTCACATTTTTAAATTTTGTTCATTGATATCATTGCATGAATATGTCAGATATAGCAATAAGATGTATCGCTATTAGGATTATGCTCAAATTGACATATGTCATGTTACAAATGTAAATTCATTTTATATTGTATGGCTATGGGTCAACATTATACAGTCTACAATATCAACACAAGGCCAAGACACAATAGGGCAATCGAATGACTGAACTCACAGGCAGAGAGAGAGAAACCTTCACAAGTAAGAAAAAACCTTGTTAAGGAAATGAAAGAAGATAATAAATAGAAAGTGCATTAAGGTTAACCAGTAATAGGGAAAGATAATCAAAGTATTATAAACTTTGACAGACACAGACAGTGATAAAGGAGTCTACATCATACAGATATATCATCAGTAGGATAAAACTGCGGTTACAAAGTTAAAAAATAGCACTCTTTACGAAGAAGAAGTAAACACCCTAGACAAATGAAATATTATGAATAAACCGCAAACAATAAATTGCTTATGCAATAACCCCAGTTGTGAGTAGGTAAAGTAAATTACGTCAAACGGTAAACTCAAATGACAAGTAAGAATGACAGCGGTATAGATTTCATATATATATATATATATATATATATATATATATATATATATATATATATATATATATATATATATATATATATATATATATTGCTAGGATTCCAGTATACCAAATAGAAATAATAACACAGAGAGTGATGGGACCTGTTAACCACGCATGTCCCCTCATTCGGGCGTAATGGCCTTGATATGTTTGAGGATGCTTGTCTATAGGGCAAATGAGGGACTACTATGTGGAGGCCATGGGACCTTATGAAGCAGCTCATAGTATGTTAGGCCAGCCCCCCCCCCCCCCCAAAGGCTGGACTACACGTCATCTGCGGGGGAAGTAGATTGATAGGGCGTGCCTGACTATAATAATAATTTTTTTACATTTGATTTTGTGCAGTGGTTAATGGAATGCCATACTATCATGTTATCAGACAAAATAGGTTGGTGGAAATACATCAATATATGGTATAGTTATGAAATGCATACTCATATTGCTACATGTCATAGGAGTGAAAAACCGAAGAGACTGTGAAAATGGCTACACCATTTTCAAAAAATAGAGGGGGGGGGGCATAATGCCATGAACCGATATGAGGTAGACATCGGTAAAGCAAGAAAGTAAGAACAGGTGTACTATAGAATAGGAATTATCATAGTGAGAACAGTTCACACGAACGCACACGACTAGGTCGAGGAAAGTCGGTGAACAACAGATGATGATGATGATGAGGAACAATGAGAAGTCATTCACAGAAGTTGCGTATCACGTGACATCAGTTGTGTGGTACACGGGAAAGAGACGGCTGCACAAAGTCAGTCTAGCCAAGGTTCTCAGTGGAGAGAGGACGTAAAACGTGTCGAGAGAAAAGGCGAGATGGATGCAACAGTGTTCTCGCATTTGAACAACACAGTAGCCTGAGGCGACAGTGTTAGATACAAGCCGGACGGTCAGTTGAGTGGCGATTGGAGTTCAGTGACTGCCCGCCGAGTTGCCGGCGATTCAGAATGCACCATGCCGATGTCAAGGGCAAGTGACTGTAAGTTGACCATGTTTCTAGTATAGCCAGTGTATGATAACAGTGATTTAGACTGATGTACAATCATTAGAAGTGTTAATTACGATCGCACTATGGATGTTATGTGCTGCGATCCTTGTACAGAATAAATACTGAATAAATACTGAAGAGTGGAAGCACAGGGAGTTGTTCACTGTTTTCATACGAGGAATGTTTCTGTTTAAATCTGCCACTGTGGCTGAAACAACGAGCCAATAATCAGCTACATGGCAGTGTGTAACGATGGTGACCATGTAGTGTGTGTAACGATGGTGACCATGTAGTGTGTGTAACGATGGTGACCATGTAGTGTGTGTAACGATGGTGACCATGTATTGGGTGTAACGATGGTGACCATGTAGTGGGTGTAACGATTGTGACCATGTAGTGTATCTAACGATGGTGACCATGTGTTGGTGAAATGATGGTGACCATGTATTGGGTTTAACGATGGTGACCATGTAGTGGGTTTAACGATGGTCACCATGTAGTGTGTGTAACGATGGTGACCATGTAGTGTGTGTAACAATGTTGACCATGTATTGGGTGTAACGATGGTGACCATGTATTGGGTGTAACGATGGTGACCATGTATTGAGTGTAACGATGATGACCATGTAGTGAGTGTAACGATGGTGACCATGCAGTGGGTGTAACGATGGTGACCATGTATTGGGTGTAACGATGGTGACCATGTAGTGGGTGTGCCGCTCGCCAGCCATCCCGCTAGTGTTGTGTTTGAGACTCGACTAAGCTGTCATATGTGTTTGTTTGCGTGGTTTATTTATTGTGTTTTGACTAAGAATACCTTGTCCTCCCGACCAAACCAGTCTGAAACAGAGATGGCCACCAGGAAATGTCTCTGAAAGGTACATCGGCTGGCGAGATATTGACATTATGACCCTTGGACTGCCGATTGGTAGGTAAAAGTATATGTCAAGCACCATGTGTTAAACATGCAGTGGGATATGTAACATGGTCTGTTTGATGATCTTCCCCTGAGCATTTGATTGGAATCTGTCGCCAAAGAAATATTTCACATATGTGGAGATAACACGACCATCCCTGGTCATGTCCCAGCTGGACACATGTGATGTGTTAAACTAATCGCTTAACTGTGAAGGTTCTAGATCAGACCATGTCACACCCAGTTGTTGTACTGATGTAGTCATGAGAACACTCAAAGAGTGTAACAACACAAAACGAACCAGTAATGTCACAAATAGACAATAATGTCAAAGTAAATAACCACATTAGGAAACATGTACACTGACATCTTCCACTGATCAAAACTGCTTACACAATAAAACAATAACAGCACTGATTCATCAACATGTAACTTAAAAGCTTCCACTAATGTGGCTCTCGAATGCAAATTATTATGTTCAAACTTAGAATAGCAATAGACGTAAATGTGCTCTGCAAGTTGTATCGTCATCCTTATACTTGGGACGGGTCTTCGGGAGTAAAGACGACAGGTCTGGTACTGACCACCTTACGCACCAATTCCTCAGGTGGAGGGGCCGGCTTCCCACCCGCTATCCAACAGCATAAGATCACCCCAATAATGGGAAGTACAATCGGTATCAGCCACAGCGACAGCAGATTCGACTCGACTTCTGCAAACCAAATGGATCAATGAAAGCAATGGTTACCACGTTTAATGTTGCATGCATCTGCGACAAGTAAATCAGTAAGTATTCCCTGAGTACACACGTAAAGGAGCATCTAAAATATGTTTCATTATTATCACACACAAGCGAATACATAATTCCTCTTTGACATTCGTTTACTATGGCCAACCTGTTAACTGGCACACTCATTGTATTGGCATCCACTGTTGAGTTGAGTTGAGTTGAGTTGAGCTAAGAACCGACATCACTGCACTCAGGACATTCCAATACGTGCCCAGTCCCCTTGTTCAACAGCCAGAGAAGGGTCACACTACTAACCTTTCCCACCGCTATCTAATTGCAAGGTCTCCTGGTCTTCCATATCAGTTTTGAGATTCTACCAGAACCCCTGCAATCTCATCATTTCCACATACATGTTCTCAATATGTTCCTCCACCTACTCCACCTGGCCTCACAGACACACGACCACCTCTCCCTTGTCCATAGATAATCCACCGCCAAGAGGTGCATTCCCTGCCAACATATCAACCTCCGAAATCATATCATATTCCTCCGAAATAACGCATGGCCAGCGAAAAATTCCATACAATTCTCACTGATATGCACTGTTGCACTCCTTCGTAGTTACCACTGTCGCCCACCATCATATATGTGGTGCTTCCATTGTTCCCCGCCTTACCTTGTTCCCCGTCTTCATGTACCACGTCCACGCATTTACCCCCGGAATCTTCACTGGACCGTTCCCATACCCCCCCCCCCCCGTTCCTATTACGCCACATACTTTCACGGCTGTCTATATACAGGCATCAATGTCAAGTTATATGTTAGTTTCATAGCCTGAGTTTCTGATATATGTAGCATATGTTTCTTCAATGATTTCTTTTTGGTTTCCCAATGTACTGTTAGTTGTGCTCATGTTCTCCATCTTTTCATTTTGCTCTCTTGGTTATTATGCCTTGATGCAGTTACTCTAGTGCATTTTCCGTGTTTGTACATTGTGCCTTTGCATATTTATTTGCTTATGAGAGCTTGTTTCAGCAACATCCGGGAAGAGAGGAAGAGAAAGGCCAAAGAGAAGATGGGTGCAAGATCTCTAGTTGAGTGAGCGAGACATCTTGCTTATGATCGAGAAGTTGTCCGGAATTCTGTTATGGGAGCGAAGCTCTGCAAAGATCATGCTACTGGACGAATGAATAAAGGTTGCATTACTTCGTGCTATTTTATATTCTTCATCAAATTGCAGAAACGTATTGTTGAACGATCCACGCCCAACAGCGTAGTTTGAGTGCAGAGAATGGGCAGCGGGCCGCACTGAGATTGAAGTGCAACAGCTGATCCAGAGCAACACACATCAAGGTGACATAGTCATCTACACTGATGGGTCAGTGGTGAGAAACAGAAGTAGTGGCTGGGGCTTTATTGCAAAGGCTAATGGGCGAGTCTTAAAAAAGGAGAGCCTGGCATATGAGACTACGACCTCTAGTATGAGAATGGGGGTGGAGGCAGTAACAGCGGTATTCCGGTGGCTAGAGGAGACTACTGCAACACACGTTGTATTCATTACGGATTCAAAGAGTATGCTTAGCAAGGTGGAGAAAGGAATGTATCGTGGGGAATGGCTCTCGTCGCTTCAGAGGTCACAGATCGTAAGAATTGTATGGATATTTTGCCCTGTCCATGCGGATGTACGGGGGAATGAACAGGCTGATACGCTGGCAGGGAATGCACCTCTTGGTGGAATTTTGCCTATGGACAAGGGGGAGGTGGTCGTGCGCTTGTGGGACCAGGTGTAGAAAGCGGAAGAACAGATTGAGAACCCATATGTGGAAAGAATGAGATTGCGGGAGATCGGCAGGGATTCTGGAAGAATCTCAAAACTGAGAGGGAAGACCAGGAGCACTTTTAATCAGATAGCGGTGGGAACGATTAATAGTATGACTCTTCGCTGGCAGTTGAACGAGGGGACGGAGCACGTATGGGAATGTCCTGAGTGCAGTGATGTCGGTTCTTAACTCAAGCGTAGTTGATTCCAAGGCCTGGTGGAAAGTTTAGGGTGTAAACTAAGCCCTTTAAATATAGTGTGGTGACAGACGAATGCAAAAACCTGTTTAAATGAGATGAGATCTGGTTGCAAAATGCGTTTTAAGTTCATAATTGATCACATAATTCACCCTTTGTATTACTACTGCTTGATTCCGGTAAATATTTTTTAAAATTTATATTCAAAAAAAAAAAAAAAAAAAATGTCATATCTTTTTACAGGGCATCGCTGTCAACGAGCATTTTACTGATGTTGTGTTCTCCTGGCAAGTTTACTTTTAGTAGCTATCCATTGCTTTCTGAACGACCGGTTCATATAAAAATTCATTAACCCCCAGCGCGACGCGGTCTGCTGCAGCTGTGTTTCGAACGCAGGTAAGCGGAATTAAGAACCGCGTCCTTAATGCCTTCGCCACGGAGCGCGGTTAATATTCAATTACCGTTTTCATTAATGTTGACATCCGCCAACAGGTTGTTCATGTCATCATGTTTCGCTTTATCAAATGGTTTGATGTTATCTTTTAAAAAGAATATAGTATGTGTGTGTGTGTGTGCGCGCGTGTGTGCGTGTGTGCGTGCGTGCGTCCGTGTGTGTGTGTTTGTTTATGAATTTAGAAGATATGAAAGGAATCACCATTGGGGGACGTATTATCAATAACATTAAATATGCGGATGATACTGTATTAATTTCAGACAATGAGCAGGATCTGCAAAATGTAACAGATGCGGCCGTATTACACAGTGAACAACTAGGGTCAGAATTAACTTGTAAGTAGACACAGATTATGGTCGTCTCTAGGAATAAAGAAGCATCACAAAGTAAAATAAGTTGAATGGGGATATTCTTAAGTGAGTGAATCGGATCAGCTATCTCGGAAGATCCATAACATCTGAAGGGAGACGTCTTGAAGAGATTAGGGCAAGAATCTTCATGGCGAAGGCAGCCGTTCGAAAGATTAAAATCATACTGACCAATAAAAGGATATGATGTAAAACGAGAAAAAGAGTGCTTAGGTGCTACCTAAAACCTGTGCTTTTGTATGGATGTAAAGCTTGGACAATGAGCAAACATCTAATGGCTTTGGAAATGTGCTTTCTGAGAAAAAATCAAAGAATACCATGGACAAACAGAAAAACCAATTACCAAGTCCCACATGAAACAAATGAAAATCGTGAACTGATTAGAAGAATTAGACGTGGACAGTCAACATTTTTTACACATTATGAGTGAAATAAATTGGAGAACTTGGTGATAATTGGCAAGAGTGAGGGGAAAATAGTAAGGGGAAGGCAAAGAAGTAAATATCTGGATGGCATGGCCACGTGGCATAGTCGAGACAGGAACACTAAGCAGATCCACGACTCTGGTGATGGAAAGAGATGGCCAAATATGACTGCCCACGCTTATTGGCATGGCACATGAGGATGATGATGACATATTCTATTGTGAAAAAACCGTGTGTTTAAGGACACCAATAATACTTTACCGTTAATGCAATATTCACCAAAGAATCCAGCTGTACAGGAATGGCAGACGCCGGAAACAGGGTCGCAAGTTTTATTTGCACAACCCACGGGACATTTCTTCTCGCACAATGCGCCATAATGTCCCTTCAGGCAGTCTGGGCATAGATCATTGAAAGACTGTCAACATTTGAACGCTGACAGGTAACGATTAGTGTTTGCAGTGGCACAATCTCCGCTGTGGAGCCAGCACGATCGTCGTAAGGTGTTTTCCACTTCCAAGAATGTTTCGGCCCTTTTTTACCTTCTCTAGGCTCTCTAACGAGAGCCCACCCTGGTCATGTCTCCGATGTTAGCGAACTCAGTGCTTTGTGTCCTAGCAAATATCACATACAGCTTTCCTTAGAATATCACATACAGCTTTCTTTGGACTGTGGGAAGCCACTTTTTCTCCGGAGTTTTACCTGTGCGTCTTTTCCACATCGCAGTTTCGCTATAGTGCTTGCCCAGTAGACGTCATTGCCGATGTTTTGCCCTCTTTGTATCCTGTTCATTTTTGATGGGAGCGAACTCCTGCTCGCCCCTTGGAAATCACCTCTTCCCCTGGGCTACTTGAATACTAGTATAAATAATTGAAGCTGAAATTGGTGTGTATTCAATGGAGAACCAGCAGTGAAGGCACACTGTATCACAGACAGTAAACATAATGATAGGGAGATACGGGTATGAGATCAACGGATGCGGGCCGGAGTAGCGCAGTATCTAGACTACGAACTGCCAGCTCGGTGGTCGACAGTTCAAATCCCTAGCAAGGCGAACATTTGTGTTTGATTATCCTTACATGAAGCGGGCTTCAAGATCGACCGATACTACGACAGGTGATTATAGACGGGTGTCTATACACACATGGGTATGCTTCATGCACAGCTTCATGGTGTCCTTTACTTTACTTTCTTTTACATTATTTTTTTCTTCACTTTACTTTAACTTAATTTAGTGGAATAAAAATTTAAAAAACATAAAAAGAGAGGGCACGTGTTCACGATAAAACTGCAAGGAAAGTTTAATATGGACAGTGAAGATGGACAATTGCAGGTGGACAGTAGGAGATAAACAAGTTGTCGATCGACAGTGAATATCGACATTTGAAGATCAACACGTGCAGATGGACAATTTGAAGAAGGACAAGTTTAAGATGGAGAAGTTGTATATCGACATTTGATGATTGGCCAGCTGAATATCGACAGTTTAAGATGGACAAACAATTAACTACATCGACAGCTGAAAATGCACAAGATGCCGGCGATCAGACTGCTGTCAAGGTTGTATGTCAACACAAGAAAATTAACTCTGGCGAGAATAAACATGCACTATGTTATTTGCAAATATGTCAGTGATAGGGAGTTCGTGCGCTGTACTGACATCATTCTTACATGTATATATGAGAGAAGACTGCAATTATGAAGATAACAGTGTGCCATAAAATGTCAGCTCCTGAAGATGATTATATAATAAAGTGTGGACACTTGCGACATGAGTTCTTTTGTTTTCTCACAATTAAACAGTATAACGTACAAAGCAAAATATCCACAGAGAACAGAACCACGACTTCAATCATGAGGGTACTATTATACATCGGGATGATGTCATTGATAATGATTGCAGTCTTTGTATTACAAGTACAAGTCAAGGGTCATTATTCAATCCTAGACTCGTACTTGAGGCAGAGTTGCATGTTTGCATTCAACAGTCACTCACATCTGTTAGGTTTGTTTTCACCAGGTGATGCTGGTGGTGTGGGAAACGAGCAGGCGGACAGATTGGCTGGGTCTAGACATCTTTGTGAGGTATTAGAGCATGATGAGGCAGACGAGTGACCACGGGATCTGGCCGACATTCAGAACTCCGAGGAAAGGCCAAACTGACACATAATCATACTACTATTATTACCACTAACATTGGGACATTTCGCTGGTTATTGCAGATGAGAGCGGATCACTATGGGAGTGCTGTGATATCGGTTCTTAACTCAACACAACTGAACTCAAGCCTGCAGGAATATTAGGTTGATATTTCTAGTCCCTACATGTTCATAGACCAGTGGCCATTCCACGGCATACGTGGTCATCACCACGCCTGTAGTTGAATTTCCCCGACATGTCCATTGTAGGGTGAGATATGGTAGCGCCGTGTAGGGTGAGGGATGTGGCAGTGAGTGTAGAGTGAGAGCTGTGGTCGTGCCGTGTGGGGTGAGAGCTGTAGTAGTGCCGTGTAGGGAGAGAGATGTGGTAGTGTAGGGTGAGAGCTGTGGTTGCGCCGTGTAGGGAGAGAGATCTGGTAGCGGGTGGTCGTCCGTGCGCTGCCGGGGCCGATACGGGGGAGCAAAGAATAGTAACACTGTTGCCTACCATGCACGCCGTAAGAGGCGACTAAGGAGGCTATGGTTCCGTCTCCCTGCTACTGAGTGAGTGCGTGGCGCGACAATGTGAGCTGTGAATTTCGCGTGGAATGCTTTTGAATCTGTCCGCGGTTGTTTTTCGCGTGAACTGCATGTTCGGAACGATGACGGCCGGCTGCTGCTGGATTGACTGGTTTGCCTTTTCGGTTCACGAGTGCATTTTTCAGGAGACTCCAGGCAGTCGCCGATGTAGCTACGGAGTTCGTGCTTTGTGCGGCACTTTCGGTGGGTCGCCCTGCAGAAAGCGACCAAGCCATATGTGATAAAACACCGGTCAATGAAGTCTTTCTGGTGACTGCCGTTGTCATCGACGATGAACTGTATTTTTCGTGAAAGACTTTTGTATTGGCATTCTGGCGGTGGAATTATGCACAGTGTACCTCTGCGGGCTGTTGGCTTGCCGACACTCCTGCTCTTGTTCACATGGGGCAGTGAGGAGCATTTTGTGATATGCACTGGCACAGGAACGGAGCAGTATGGGGACGACCCGTTGCCGTGAAGGTGGAACCGCGACTAACTAACTAACTAACTAACTAACTAACTAACTGAGAGCTGTGGTAGTGTAGGGTGAGAGCTGTGGTAGTGTACGTTGAGAGCTGTAGTAGTGTAAGGTGAGAGCTGTGGTAGTGTAGGGTGGGAGCTGTGGTAGTGTAGGGTGAGAGCTGTAGTAGTGTAGGGTGAGAACTGTCTTAGTGTAGGGTGAGAACTGTGTTAGTGTAGGGTGAAGGCCGTGGTAGTGCCGTGGAGGCTCGACTGCCTTACCCTTGGTCTTAGGTTCCACGCACAACTGGGTGGTTTTGAATTATTAATATTGACCAGGGCAAGGACACGTCTTGAGAAGGTTGTGATGGATGCAAAAATACAATTACAAATTATCACAAACATCAGACAAAGGCGGTCTGCATTATTTTCACCACATCATGATAAGATTAAAACCTGGAACACATTGTGACAACTGGAAATATTTATGGAAAGACACACCGAGGAATACATTGGGAAAAATTGCTTGACAGTCACATGTCATGGTACGGAAGGGCGCCTGTATACGGATTGAGTTAGGCCGTTGGAGATCACAGGATGTGGAGAAGCATTCTCGCCCACGCCACATGACAAGACATCTGATGATGATGATAAAGCTGGTTGTGTGTACCTTGGCAGTTGACGCCTTGCCGCTTCCCAATGCATGACACACATTTTCCAGTTCGTCGGTAGCAAATATGTTTCTCACATAAAAATGGGCAAATGGCTTTGCAGTCAGTTCCATAATACCCTTTAGAGCATTCTGAAAATTAATTATAAATGCATGTCATTGTAATATCTAATAGTGAAATGGCAGTAAACTTAATCTCTCTCTCTCTCTCTCTCTCTCTCTCTCTCTCTCTCTCTCTCTCTCTCTCTCTCTCTCTCTCTTTCTCTCTCTCTCTCTCAGTGATTGGAAGGGCCGAATGTAAGACCAATTTTTTACCGTTTGAAAAAAAGCCCGTTCGTTCGTTCGTTCTCCTTCTCTCTCTCTCTCCTTCTATGTCTCCCTGTCTATCTCACATTCTCTCTATTGTTCTCTCTCTCTCTCCCTCTCTCTCTCTCCTTCTATCTCTCCATGTCTCTCTCACATTCTCTCTTTTGTTCTCTCTCTCGCTCTTCATCTCTCTCCTTCTATCTCTCCCTGTCTCTCTCACTTTCTCTCTATTATTCTCTCTCTCTCTCTCTCTCTCTCTATCTCTCTCTCTCTCTCTCTCTCTCAATCTCTTTCACTACTTTACGTCTGTTCTCCTTCATCATGTTTCTGAATGTCCGGATAATACTCCACATTCTATCTTGTTATGTCTTAATGAGTTTGAACTTGCCCAGGAGCAGTTCCCCACCATGAGTCTGTGACAAGATGGCGCCTTCACGTGTTGCAGGCTGACTACGTTGAGGAATGAGTGACCACCCCTTCCCTCATTTCATTATTTATGATTCTGTAATTGAGAGTCCGCGGAGATTCCCTAACAGCTTGTTCTCAATCTCGAATGGTTAGTTAGTTAGTTGTTAGTTAGTCGAAGTTCCAACTTCACAGCAACGGGTCATCCCCATTATGCTCCGTTCCAATCTCGAATGGGTCAATGTCCAGTCGACATTTCAGTGACTAAACAGTTTTATTGCCATGGGTTTGTGATGTCATTGAGCCATCACAATTGTAGGCCCAGAGCAAAGGCTAGCAGATGGTCAATAGTTGCCTCACTTTGGCAAGCGACGAACCCAGGCATAGAACCCGCGTCCCTCAATGCTTATGACACTACTAGCGCAGTTATCTTTCAACTTTGCCAGCGTGACGGTCAAAGAGTACACAGCAGTCTTGTAGGTTATGCTTAGCTGTATTGTTTTCTTTATTCTCGACGCGTGCGCGAGGTCTCGAATCTCAGTGTGTGTGACTGATCGGTACATTGGGTACTGTTGTGACATAGTCAAGAAACTGTATAGTTGTCTATGTGCCGGTGGGTGACATGGTCAAGAAACTGTATAGTTGTCTCTGTGCTGGTGGGCGACATAGTCAAGGCACAGTATATTTGAATATTTGTTGGTGGATGATATAGAAGATGCCAAGAAAATCATGTTGTGTTCACTTTTATAATGACATGGAGTCTGCTTTGAAGAACTGTCAAAAATCAGAAATAAATATCATAATGGGTGATTTCAACGCAAAAATAGGAAAGCAAAGCGATGGATACAGTGTAGGCAACCATGGTTTGGGAGAGAGAAATAAAAGAGGTTACAGACTTGTAGAATGGGCAAAAGAACAAGAATTGGTTGTAGGAAACACCTGGTTTAAACAACATCCTAGAAGATTATGGACATGGAGGAGTCCAGACAGCAGGATTAAAAACCAGATAGATTACATCCTGATAAGCAAAAGGTTTCGAAATGCATTAACAGTTGTAAAAACAGTTCCAAATGCAGACTGTTACAGTGATCACAGATTAATTACTGGCACATTGAGGGTTAAGTTAAAGAAAGTCAAGTATACAGCAGGAAACCCTAAATATGACCTGTGCAAATTGAAAACTGACAAAGAAATACAAGATAATTTTAACATAGAAGTAAAGAACAAATTTGATTTATTGTCTGATCTAGAGATCCTATTTCAAGATGTAGATGATCAATGGGAAATGCTGAAGAATTCAATCAGTTGTGCAGCAGAAAAAACTATTCCAAAAGTAAAGAAAGTTGGCCGTAAGACATGGATGACTGAAGAAATTTTACAACTAATGGAAACAAGAAGACAGAACAAAAATAATCCTGCCAAATATGAAGAAATTCACAGAAAAGTCAGAACCTTATGTAAGGAGGCTAAATAAACATGGCTTGAGAAAAATTGCAGAGAAATTGAAAAACAACACAACAGTAAAAATGCGAAACTAATGCACAAAAGAATTCAGGAGATTACTAATCAAAGAACACGTACATCAGCAGGCTGCCTAAAGACAAAAGATGGAAGAGTCATAATAGAAAAAGATCAGATTTTACATGTATGGTCAGATTACGTGAAAAACCTTTATGACGATAGCAGAGACGAACAATATATTGTTCAAAATAACAATGAAGGGCCAGCAATTTTGAAGATGGAGGTTCAGAATGCTCTTAATCATATGAAATCTGGCAAAACCCCCGGTCCAGACAGCGTCACAACAGAAATGATTAATGCTTTAGAAGAATATGGAATAGATAAAGTTACCAGTCTGCTTAATACAATATATGTTACTGGAAACATACCTCATGAGTTATGTAATTCTGTATTTATTGCAATCCCAAAGAAATCAGGAGCCTTGGAATGTGATCAACATCGAACAATTAGTATAATGAGTCACATCACGAAGATTTTGCTAAGAATTATCATGCAAAGAGTTAGGAGGAAAATACAACCTGAAATAGGAGAAGAACAATGTGGGTTTGTAGTAGGCAGGGGTACAGTAAATGCTGTGTATATACTGAGAACCGTAATCGAACGTTCTATAGAGGTAAACAAAGATCTACACCTTTGCTTCATTGACTACACAAAGGCTTTTGATAAAGTGAGACATGTCAACATGATAAGGATGCTTGAAGATCTACAAATTGATGGGAAAGACCTTAGACTTGTAAAAAACATATATTGGAAACAACAAGCTGCCATAAGAGTTGATAATGAAGTAAGCCAATATCAGCCTATTAAGAGAGGTGTGAGACAGGGATGTGTAATGTCTCCAGATCTGTTTTCCCTGTACAGTGAAAATATTTTCAGAAATATTGAAAATATGGAAGGAATCAACATTGGGGGACGATGCATCAATAACATTAGATATGCAGATGATACAGTCTTGATTGCAGACAATGAACAGGACCTGCAAAATTTAGTAGATGCGGTTGTTACACACAGTGAACAACAAGGGTTAGAATTAAATTGTAAAAAGAAACAGATTATGGTCGTCACTAAGAAGAACGAAATACCACAGTGTAATATACAAGTAAATGGGAATATTCTTCAACAAGTGAATAGGTACAATTACCTCGGAACAGTAATAACATCTGATGGGAGATGCCTTGAAGAGATTAGAACAAGAATCGCCATGGCAAAAGTAGCCTTTAGCAAGATGAAAAACATACTGACCAATAAAAAGATGTCAATTGAAACGAGAAAAAGAGTGTTGAGATGCTACATAGAACCTGTACTTTTATATGGATGTGAAGCTTGGACAATGAGCAGCCAGGCTGAAAAACATCTGATGGCTGTAGAAATGTGGTTTCTGAGGAAAATGCAAAGAATACCATGGACAGCCAGAAAGACCAATGAACAAGTCCTTCAAGAAACAAATGAAGATCGTAAACTGATCAGAGACATTAGACGTAGACAGTCACAATTTTTTGGGCATGTTATGAGAAGAAATGATTTGGAGAACTTGGTGACAACTGGTAAGATCGAGGGGAACAGACCAAGGGGAAGACCTAGAAACAAGTATCTGGATGGCTTGGCCTTGTGGCATGGTCGAGACAAAAACACGGAACTGATCCACGACTCTGTTGATCGAGTGAGATGGCAGAACATGACCGCCCACGCTTACCGGCATGGCACATGATGGATGGATGGATGATATAGTCAAAGCACCGCATTAGAGAACTCCTATTTGCGGACGACCAAGCACTAATAGCAAAATCAGAAGCTGAATTACAAGACCACATGAATAGTCTAAACGAAATGTGTAGGGAACATAACATGAAAATTAGTACAAATAAAACAGGGGTACTGTAACAAAAGAAGAAAAAGCAACAACGATTCACCTAAGTGAACATCCCTTGAAACAAGTAAAGAGTTTCAAGTACCTAGGAAGTATAATATCATCAAATGGCAAATCATAAGAGAGATCGAAAATAGATGCAATAAGGCAAACAAACTCATTGGACAAATGGAACCACTACTAAAGAACAAACATGTATCAATAACTACTAAGAAAGCACTTTACAACACAATCTTCTTACCAACTCTATGTTACCAATGCCAAACCTGGACAATGAAAGAAAAATAGAAAAAGAAAAATCACAACAACAGAAAAGAGATTCCTGAGAAGAATACTCAATGTATCATTTGGAGTCTCTGTGGCGAAGTGGTCAAGCCGTTTGACTTGTGATCCGAAGGTTGTGGGTTCGATTCCGGGCCGCACCCTTCGGTTTACGAGTTCAATGTTTCGGAGACTCCTGTGGGTCGTCGCTAAAAGCTACGGAGTTCGTGCTTTGTGCGACGCTTTCCGCGCTGCGGAAAGAGACCTAGCCATATGGGATAAAACCCGGTGTGATGAAGTCGACCCTGTCGACTTTTAAGCGACTTTTTTTTAAAGAATATAAATGAAGAAATCTGTACTAAAGTGGGGGTTATAGCTGCACTAGATATTTTAGAAGGCAGCAAGTCAAATTGTTTGGCCATGCAAGTAGGTTACTTAACAACTAACAGTATACCACAACAAGCAATGATGTACAGACCAGAGGGAAACAGAGGAAGAGGCCGACCACGTAAACGATCGACGCAAGGAATAACAGAGTCACTAGGAATATCGATACATGAAGCCCATAAGAGGGCACTCTCCCGTTGATTATACTTCACCTAGATACCGCAAGGTACAAGAGGAACATGATGAGATGAGAGACCGCATTGTTGTCTCTTTGCTGGTGGATGACATAGTCAATACACTGTATAGTTGTCTCTTTGTTGGTCGATGACATAGTCAATATACTGTACAGTTGCCTCTTTGCTGGTGGATGACATAGTCAGTATAATGTATAGTTGTCTCGTTGCTGGTGGATGACATTGTCAAGCAACTGTATACTTGTCTCTTTGCTGGTGGATGACATAGTCAATATACTGTATAGTTGTCTCTTTGCTGGTCGATGACAAAGTCAATATACTGTATAGTTGTCTCTTTGCCTGTGGATGACATAGTCAATATAATGTATAGTTGTCTCTTTGCTGGTGGATGACACAGTCAAGAAACTGTATAGTTGTCTCTTTGCTGATGGATAACACGGCCAAGAAACATCTTTGCTGCCGGATGGCATGGTCTAGAAACTGTATATTTATCACTATGTTGGTTGATGACATGTTTAAGACGGTGTATAGTTGTATCCATGCTGGTTGAGTATATAGTCAAGACAATGTATAGCTGTCTCTAAGCTGGATGATGATATGGTCAAGAGAATGTATAGTTGTTTCTCTCCTGTTTGATGACATGGCCACGAGAGTGTATAGTTGTCTCTCTGCTGGTTTATGATATAGTCAACACAGTGTATAGCAGTGTTTCCCAACCTTTTTTGTGCCATACCCCACTTAAGCCTTTCTAAAATTCATATTGCCCCCCTCCCCCGCCCCATGCCCCCCCCCCCTCAACATATACATTATTTTTAGTATTCAAAAATTGAAATGTTCACTAAAGAAACTTGAATGATAGGTTTTAGGAAGAAATCACTAGGTAATTATTGAGCAAATACAGTAAGTAAATTTTCAAAACATATAATGGAGAACTGAAATTCAAGTACAAAATAATTTTAATGAAAGATTTTTCTATATTATTTTAATTATTAGTAATTATTTATTATTTAAATTTAGTGAGATCCTTGCGCTTGATGCTTGCTGCTTGCTGCAAAGAGATCTTATGTCAGTTTCCAATTTAGTTAACTTCAGTCTCAAGTCTCCCCGTTTTGTTATATTCAGCCGATTACTTCCATTTTCGAATTGCCCCCCTTAACAGTCAAATTGCCCCCCTGTAGGGCATGGGCCCCACGTTGGGAAACACTGGTGTATAGTGTCTGTAAGCTGGTTTATGTTAAAGTCAATACGGTGTGTAGTTGTCTCTAAGCTGGTTGATGACCTGGTCAAGATAATTTATAGCTGTCTCTCTTCTGGTTGATGACATGGTAAAGACGGTGTATAGTTTTCTCTTTGCTGGTTGATTATATAATCAAGACTGTGTATCGGTGTCTCTCTGCTGGTTAAGGATATAGTCAAGACAATGTATAGCTGTCTCTCTTCTGGTGGATAACATACTCAAGACAGTGTATAGATGTCTCTGTCATGGTCAAGACAATGCATAGTTGAATTTCTGCTGGTTAGATTTTTAATACAACATTTATAAGGGTCTTCTGTTCCTGAAATGAAATTGTTTTGGTTTTCTAACAATTTATCTTTGCTATTTTTTTTTATCAGCTCTTCTATGTACCCATATACTATCGCAGAAGCATGGATACAGAACACCATATCTCCCCGGGAAGGTTAACCCGGTCAACAAATGCCCGCAGAAGTCGGATGTGTCGGCCTAACGGCGCAAGAACGCAGCTCTGCTGTAAACAGGCACAACGCAATCACATCCGAAAAAAAAACTCCGGATGAACGAAGAAGAAGAACACCATATCTGAAAATCAAATGTAAACTCTTGAAATATAGATAGTCAGATGATAATGCGCCATTGTATGTGTAGCGAAACGCCAGTGGCCCATGTCCTTATGCATTCTTTTATTTTTGGTAAACAGGGGGAAACGGCTTTCGGAAACTCTCAGTTCTCTTGTTGGCTCAAATCTCCATGAAAGATGGTTCTTTGGGTTATCTTCATACCACAATCTTTACATGGAGCGAGTATATATTTGTCTTTCCTTTCGGGTAGACCCGATGGAGCGCCTTGCGTCAAATGTGCACTGGTGCAGCTGCTGGTCAATTGATGGCCGTGCCAACACATACCGTTTGATAGTTGCAGCATGTCAAGTGATTTAAAGATTACGACAGAGATGCAACATACTACTGAAGTAGTGGAAAGGTAAACTTGGGTTTTCGTTGGTCCAGGCAAAGCTTGGCCTATAAATATCTATTGTCTTAACGACTGAGAGGATATGGCAAAACAGCAGTCTTGCCATGTTGGGAGGGGGTGACCGTTAGCCAATCTGGCTACGCGTCTTGATCTTGGCATGGCAAGGGAACACATCTGAAGAATAAGTAATTACCAAATGATATCGCTTGTTCTTGGCAGCTGATAGACGAGTGATATCTTGATTCCTACGGCTTACCGTTACTTAGTAGCATCTCTCTTTTAAATATAGGCACATTAGATAGCTACGGGGATGGGGTCCACCACTCTATAATCTATCTTCTTGAGCCAGGGGATGCTAGCCACAGGACTATCTCTTTCGTCTGTCACTCGATAGGATGATGTCGGGAGGATAATGGACTCCTCTATCTCACTGAGAGAACCTGAACTTATCTACACTATGGCTTGTGTAGGGCAATGCCGGTACATTGGGGCGACAGCTCAGTCGAGAGCGGCGGCCGGGAGGGGTAGTATCTTCTTTGAATGGGGAACTACACGGTGTGCCTTATAACCCCACTTAACGGGGAGAAACACACAGATTACTGGGCGCACCACACCACAAGATCTTGGTTGCGAGAAAGGCATGGTTTGCAAGTGAGAGGAAAGCATGGAAATGAATGTGCCCAATAATAATAAAGGCTTGGTATGAGTGTGCAATGTGTGTCTTGTAGACAAAACGTTCCTAGGGTGGACAACCTGACATCAACCAGCTGGAGGTCGACTCAAGCCCGGACGTAGCTAATCCAGGGGCTACCTGACAGTTCAGGCCCATATATTCGGGTATGGTATATACTGCATTGGGTCAAGCTCCTATATGTCAAATATATTAACTGAGACCCTATTGGTCTTCAGGATTGTGTGATGCATGAGTCCGCCCAGTCGCTCAATATTGTTTGTCATCTCCAGGGTCCTCTTTTGTTGGACGTGACCAAATCGGACAGTATCCACACAGCTTCTGTGCTAGAGCCGAATACGTCTGATGAAGCCAGGTCAATGTATTAGCCATATCACACATGGTGTGCTTAACTCTGAGAGAGAGGCAAGGGCATATCTTGAGAAAATGACATAGGCCCGAGAACAGTTAAATTCTGGGTGGAGTCTACGCATGATTATCCTGCATACTATGAAACAATGACAATTTGCAGTAATGGTGCATCTCGGGTCCTTTCATTGACATAGGCCCGAGAGCAGGCAAATTCTAAGTTGAGTCTACGCATGATTATCTGGCATACCCATTGTGTACCGGACATTGCAAGACGCCTATCTATGTTAAGTCCATGAACCATTCCTCAACAACCAGTGGATTTGATTCTACAGAAGCCTGTTGAACTTACACCTAAGTACCGGGAAGGAAGGAGATTCCGGCACACGGGGTGAGAAGTATGTGGACAGATCGGACAGTATATGAAGCTGGGTCTGTGACTATGGCTACTTGAGGCTATGTGCCTGAACTTATCTGTGTTGTGTCTGTTTAGAACTTTCTGTGTTACCTGCCTTGGTGTTTTTCTGTGCTGTCCTGTATTGATTTAATAAATCAAGTTTTAGCTTATTCCAACGAGCACTGTGTTATATATATGGATCAGCCAGAGGAACACGACAGGAAATAGGTCCTTAGGTCGAAAGAAAGAGTGACAGTGAGTCCGGGGAAAACGGAGGAGGGTTGGCAGGTAAAGACCTATCCCAGCCAGGGCTATAAAGAGAATAATTTTGAAATATTGTGATAGGGCTATTTGGGACCCTCCACGTAGCTTGTTACAATTTCTGGGGGCTCGTCCGGGATATTTGAAATCCTGGTGGAGTTCTGGCTGATATAGTGATAGGGGACAGATATCCTTGTCTACTATCAATAGGTTCTGCCTTCCGTGCCTGGCTATTGTCTGTACTCTGCCTGACACAGACTGACCGACATATGACGTGTTGTGGTCGTATAAACTATCCAATTGTTATTTTATCGATAAAGTTTTGATATAGAATTGTATACATTTCCCTCTGAGTTTAAGATGGCATCAACTGGGTTTAATGTCGCTGACGTACAGGCTACAGGGCGTGAGATGGGCTATGATGGAGCGGAGTTACAGAAATATGTGCAGGAAGTGGAAAGAGACTTCAGACAGGCTGTGCGCGAAGCCAAGAAAATTGAGGCGGAGGCTAGGAAGATGGAGGCCGAGCAGGCAGTCAGAGACCATGAGTTTCGTATGAGGGAGTTGGAGCTGAAAGCTAAAACGGCCAAGGAAAGCGAGGGTGCAGTTGGAGGCGCAGTTCTCCCTGAATCAACAACTTCTAGTGGCGGTCCATACCAGGCAATGAAGTTCCCATTACTCCCGTTCGATGAACACAAAGAGAAGATCGACCAGTATCTTCAAAAATTCCAGTCGATGGCTTTGGCTATGGGGCTGGAACGTGGGAAATGGAACTTGAAAATCTCGCAGGGCCTGAGGGGGACCGCGTACGAGGTCTACTCAAGGTTGCCACCTGGTATGGAGAATGACTATGAGGCTCTGGAAAAAGCATTATTGAAAAGGTTCCAGATGACAGCCCATACATACCGTCAGCAGTTCAGAAAGTCCAAGAGAGAGCCAGGAGAGATGTTCGCAGCCTACAGTGTCAGACTGAAGTCTTACCTTTTGAAGTGGATGTCATTAGCTGGATTTGCTAACGACTATGAAAGTTTGGAAGAATTAGTGGTCGTGGACCAACTGAAGAGGATGATGCCTAGGCCATTGCAAACCTTCTTGCTTGAAAATGGGGCAGAAAGGTTAGACCTAGTCAACACATTGGCGGAAAGGTATGTGCTAGCTCATGGGGATAATGGGGAATTGTCACAACCCAATCCCCGACCACCAGACACCTGGTCTGGAAAGAAGAAGAACCCTAAAACAGCTCACACCAAGAAGGAGGATCCTTTCGAGAAAGTTCCTATTAAGAAACCCTCTGGTAAGAGTCCACCTGGATCTCCTAAAAGAAAGTGGAGTGAAAAGTGGTGCGCCTATTGCAAATCTCCCACACACAATACGGTTGATTGCCGGCGTAAACAGAAAGACTCTCACTATGCTGCTTGTCTTGTAGAAACCGGGGAAGGGTCTCACAAGGAAGTAGAAGGGAGGGATCTTGGGAACAATGATTCAGAAAAACCACCAGTAGTAGAAACGGTACTTGTGAACGGACAACCAGTTGAGTGTCTCTATGACACCGGTCTGCAGTTTGAGGCTGTAATTTCATCACACTTAGTGAGCCCGGAGCAACTAACCGGGGAATCTATTGAGATTCAAACGGCGACAAAGAGTGCGGTAGCGATGTCTCTTCCAATTGCGAAGGTAGACATAAAATCTAAATATGTTACCGGCACTATACAGGCAGCCGTTCTGCTAGATCCTATCTTCCCAATGATCTTGGGTTGTCGCTACGTCTTTCTAGGGATTCCAACCGAACCCATGTACGTAGGGGCGATGCAAACCAGATCTCAATCGGAGGATGAGCCGACGCCGGCCTTGATCGTGAATCCCTTGCCTGGGGAGTTACGAGCTGCTCAAAGCCAGGATGCTACGTTGCAACCTTGCTTCAACCAGTTGCCAAAAAAGTCTGACCCACCAAGACGGGGTCAGTATTATATGAAGAATCGGTTACTGTACCGGAGAGCCGGAGTGGAGGAACGTCAGCATGGACAGCTGGTAGTTCCTAAGGCCTATCGGGAACAGCTTCTTCATATGGGACACACCATTTCATTCAGTGGACATATGGGTGTCGGAGCAACTCTCCAGCGCATTTCCTGCCAGTACTACTGGCCAGGGATGACTGGAGACGTGCGTAGGTACGTCAAGTCGTGCCCAGAGTGCCAGCGTGTGGCACCAAAACACTGGACAGCTCCGGTAGTCCTGGGAGACATGCCCATTATGAACTCTCCTTTCGAGAGAGTTGCCATCGATCTTGTTGGTCCTCTTCCTCGGACTAGGAAGAGGAATAAGTACATTCTCACGATGGTGGATTGCTGTTCCATGTGGGGCGAGGCGATACCGTTGGCCACAATCGACTCTAAGCGAGTGGCTGATGCACTGATGGAGACCTTTACTAGGTTGGGATTTCCCAACCAGATCCTAACGGACAATGGGTCTCAGTTCTGTGGTAAGCTGATGGAAGAAGTCTTTCGTATCTTCCAGACTAACCACATTCACACAAGCCCGTACCACCCTCAGTCTAATGGGCAAGTAGAGAGGTTTAATGGTACCTTGATGACCATGCTTCGGAAGTTGGCTCAAGAGAAACCAGACAGATGGGATGAGTATATCTCAGCCGCCTTGTTCGCCTATCGGGAGGTTCCCCATGGGTCGACCGGGTTGCCACCAGCCACTCTACTATTCGGGAGGCCAATCAAGGGTCCCTTAGAAGCCTTATTGAGATGTTGGACAGAGGAAGAAACTTCTGAAGAAGTTGTATCCTCATATAAATACGTCGAAGAGTTAAAGAAGAAACTCCATACGGGTTGGGCTTTGGCAGCTCAGAATCTGAGAGCGGCCAGAAAGAGACACGCGGCCTACTACAATAGAAGGACGAAAGATAGGTCTCTTAAGGTGGGGGATCGGGTTCTGTTGTTACTTCCAGTAGGTTCCAATAAACTCGAGATTGGTTGGCAGGGGCCTTTCCCGGTGGAAAGGGTTTTGTCCCGTACCAATTATGCTATCCGGATCAGGGGGAAATCTAAAATCTTCCACATTAACCTCCTCAAAAAATATGAGGAACGATCTGATGGTACTTCTCTCCCACTCATGACTATGGCGGTCGCGATGGAAACTGAATCGGGCGAAGACGCGGATAGGGAGTATCCTTTACAACCTGGGGAAACCTATAAGGATGTACATATAAATCCTGATCTGTCAACTGAAGAAACAGAACTGGTCATCCGTTTGTTGGAGTCCCATCAACAGATTCTTACCG
This sequence comes from Cepaea hortensis, assembly GCA_963921405.1. Classification (NCBI taxonomy): domain Eukaryota; kingdom Metazoa; phylum Mollusca; class Gastropoda; order Stylommatophora; family Helicidae; genus Cepaea; species Cepaea hortensis. The sequence continues at coordinate 95,352,001 of OY992892.1, read as the reverse complement.
ATCGTCCAGGGCGGACAGGGTTGGTCGAGTTTGATATGACTCTGACTACCCAAGACCCCGTTCGTCAAAAAATATATCCAGTGCCCTTTTCGAAAGAGAAGGCCCTGGAAGCAGAAATCCAGAAGCTTCTGGATGATGACATCATAACTCCTTCGACTTCTCCTTATAATGCCGGGGTTGTCTTGTTGAGGAAGCCAAGCGGGGGGGGGGGGCACCGCTTATGTATTGATTACCGGCATTTAAACAGTTGTACAACATTCCAAGTTGAGCCGTTACCAAACACCAATCAACTCTTTGCCAGATTAAATAGGGCAAAGTACTTCTCAAAAATCGATTTAAGTCGGGGATATTATCAGATCCCTGTGAAACCTGAGGTTCGGCCCTTGCTCGCTTTCAGTACTCCGAGCGGCCATTATGAATTTAAGGTGATGCCTTTTGGGCTGAACAATGCGCCCAGTGTGTTCACACGCATGATGAGAAAGTTATTAGACCCTTTAAGGGATCCCTCTGTCGTCTCGTTTATGGATGATATTCTCATCGCGTCTGACAATCTGAAAGATCACCTGAAATCCTTGGGACAGATCTTCAAAAGGTTAAAAGAGGAAGGGTTAACCGCCCGTCCTGCCAAATGCATGATTGGCTATCAATCCTTGGAATTTCTGGGACATACTATTACCCCAGGGGGACTGGTACCGGAAGAAAAGAATATTGAAAAGGTCCGTCTCGCACCCCGTCCTAGATCCAAAAAAGATGTTAGGTCTTTCTTGTCTCTGTGTGGGTTTTACCAGAAATTTATTCCAAAGTTCAACGAAATTGCGGCGCCGTTAACCGAGACTCTGAAGAAAGGATCGCCAGATCTTATAATCTGGACCCCGAGCTGTGAAGAAGCTTATGGGAAGCTGAAACAGGCTTTGGTGGATAGGCCAGTCCTGCAACTCCCAGATTTGGAGAAAACGTTTGTTCTGAGAACCGACGCGAGTAACATAGGGATTGGGGCAACTCTGCTGCAGGAAGGGCGAGATAATCCTTCGGTGCTGTGTCCGGTGGCATATGCCAGTCGAAAACTGTTACCTGCCGAACGGAATTACTCCACCATCGAACGGGAATGTCTAGCTCTAGTGTGGGCGGTACAGAAATTTCAACCTTATCTGTATGGAGTCCATTTCAAAGTGCAATCCGACCATCAACCTCTGACATTTTTGGCAACTTCTAAGAAACTGAACGCGAGGTTAATGAGATGGTCATTACTCCTACAACCGTATCAGTTCACGGTCGAATACATCCCCGGAAGGGAGAATGTGGGAGCAGATTTCCTATCACGGCATCCTATGGTTGAATGTGAGGGTGGGGTCATTCGAACAGAACCACTGACAGTAGAAAGTTCGTAGGGTTCGACTTTCTTAAGAGGGGGCCTATGTAGCGAAACGCCAGTGGCCCATGTCCTTATGCATTCTTTTATTTTTGGTAAACAGGGGGAAACGGCTTTCGGAAACTCTCAGTTCTCTTGTTGGCTCAAATCTCCATGAAAGATGGTTCTTTGGGTTATCTTCATACCACAATCTTTACATGGAGCGAGTATATATTTGTCTTTCCTTTCGGGTAGACCCGATGGAGCGCCTTGCGTCAAATGTGCACTGGTGCAGCTGCTGGTCAATTGATGGCCGTGCCAACACATACCGTTTGATAGTTGCAGCATGTCAAGTGATTTAAAGATTACGACAGAGATGCAACATACTACTGAAGTAGTGGAAAGGTAAACTTGGGTTTTCGTTGGTCCAGGCAAAGCTTGGCCTATAAATATCTATTGTCTTAACGACTGAGAGGATATGGCAAAACAGCAGTCTTGCCATGTTGGGAGGGGGTGACCGTTAGCCAATCTGGCTACGCGTCTTGATCTTGGCATGGCAAGGGAACACATCTGAAGAATAAGTAATTACCAAATGATATCGCTTGTTCTTGGCAGCTGATAGACGAGTGATATCTTGATTCCTACGGCTTACCGTTACTTAGTAGCATCTCTCTTTTAAATATAGGCACATTAGATAGCTACGGGGATGGGGTCCACCACTCTATAATCTATCTTCTTGAGCCAGGGGATGCTAGCCACAGGACTATCTCTTTCGTCTGTCACTCGATAGGATGATGTCGGGAGGATAATGGACTCCTCTATCTCACTGAGAGAACCTGAACTTATCTACACTATGGCTTGTGTAGGGCAATGCCGGTACATTGGGGCGACAGCTCAGTCGAGAGCGGCGGCCGGGAGGGGTAGTATCTTCTTTGAATGGGGAACTACACGGTGTGCCTTATAACCCCACTTAACGGGGAGAAACACACAGATTACTGGGCGCACCACACCACAAGATCTTGGTTGCGAGAAAGGCATGGTTTGCAAGTGAGAGGAAAGCATGGAAATGAATGTGCCCAATAATAATAAAGGCTTGGTATGAGTGTGCAATGTGTGTCTTGTAGACAAAACGTTCCTAGGGTGGACAACCTGACATCAACCAGCTGGAGGTCGACTCAAGCCCGGACGTAGCTAATCCAGGGGCTACCTGACAGTTCAGGCCCATATATTCGGGTATGGTATATACTGCATTGGGTCAAGCTCCTATATGTCAAATATATTAACTGAGACCCTATTGGTCTTCAGGATTGTGTGATGCATGAGTCCGCCCAGTCGCTCAATATTGTTTGTCATCTCCAGGGTCCTCTTTTGTTGGACGTGACCAAATCGGACAGTATCCACACAGCTTCTGTGCTAGAGCCGAATACGTCTGATGAAGCCAGGTCAATGTATTAGCCATATCACACATGGTGTGCTTAACTCTGAGAGAGAGGCAAGGGCATATCTTGAGAAAATGACATAGGCCCGAGAACAGTTAAATTCTGGGTGGAGTCTACGCATGATTATCCTGCATACTATGAAACAATGACAATTTGCAGTAATGGTGCATCTCGGGTCCTTTCATTGACATAGGCCCGAGAGCAGGCAAATTCTAAGTTGAGTCTACGCATGATTATCTGGCATACCCATTGTGTACCGGACATTGCAAGACGCCTATCTATGTTAAGTCCATGAACCATTCCTCAACAACCAGTGGATTTGATTCTACAGAAGCCGGTTGAACTTACACCCAAGTACCGGGAAGGAAGGAGATTCCGGCACACGGGGTGAGAAGTATGTGGACAGATCGGACAGTATATGAAGCTGGGTCTGTGACTATGGCTACTTGAGGCTATGTGCCTGAACTTATCTGTGTTGTGTCTGTTTAGAACTTTCTGTGTTACCTGCCTTGGTGTTTTTCTGTGCTGTCCTGTATTGATTTAATAAATCAAGTTTTAGCTTATTCCAACGAGCACTGTGTTATATATATGGATCAGCCAGAGGAACACGACAGGAAATAGGTCCTTAGGTCGAAAGAAAGAGTGACAGTGAGTCCGGGGAAAACGGAGGAGGGTTGGCAGGTAAAGACCTATCCCAGCCAGGGCTATAAAGAGAATAATTTTGAAATATTGTGATAGGGCTATTTGGGACCCTCCACGTAGCTTGTTACAGTATGGAAACACAAGATGCACACAAATGAATATAATAGTCTCTTGCATTGAAAGGTGCATTGATTGAAGAAGTAAACGAATAGAAGCACACAAGTACATCCCATAATTTAACAATAACAATATGGCATTCGTATTCAGCCATAAAGGAGGGCAACATCAACATATGGCGGGCTAAGTTTATGTTAAGATGCATGTAGGAAAACATTATACATTACTTGACAACCTATAATGTGGCAAAGTGCACCACAAACGCAGGGGACTGATTTCGATGGGCATTCTTTGTAAACTAACGTGGGGACGGAGCGCGCATGTGAGTGTCACTAGTGCAGTGATATCAGTTCTTAGCTCAACTCAAATCAACTCAGCTACATTTAATATCCTTAATACACCTTCCATCTGCTGTTAATACAATACCTAAATATGTAACTGCCGGCTTCCTGGCCTAGAGGTTAGCAACTTTTCTCCGTAATCTCGTATACTCTCGTAGGTAACAAGACGACGGTGAGAATCAGCAGTGGTTCGAATCGCATCGGTAACTTACGGGGTATGTGAGCCGGCCGCTAAGAAAGCAATGGCAAACTACTGAGCGTAATCTTGCCAAGTAATCAACAATCAGCTAAAAGATGTTGATGTTGACAGCAATGTTCTGTAAAGGATATACAAACATTTAAAAATATGTTAAATGCTCGGGGACTAACACACACACAGGTAAAAACACACCTGAGCAGAGACTACCGGTAAACGGCCCCTTACACGGACAGACTCCGGTTGTGAAATGACACGTTTCGGCGCAGTTTACCGAACATTCAAGACTGCACGCTGGTCCAAATTTACCCGCAGGACACGCTGTAATAACATCCGAATAACACTTGTCACAGCTGATGTCACGAAAACATCAGTAACTGATCAATACGGCAGTCCAAATAACACCATTACTTACTTCAATACTGATGTAACAAAAAATATCAATAACTTAATCAATATTAATGTTATGAAAACACAGATAACTGATCAATAATGATTTGACAATAACACCAATAACTCATGAATACTGATGCCACAATAACAGAATACTTAATTCAATACTTATGTCACAACAACATAAATAACTGTTCGATACTGATGCCACAAGAATATCATTAAATGATCAATACTGAAACCACAATAACGCCTATACTTTGTTTAATAGTCATGTCTCAATAACACCAATACTTTGTTCAATAGCGATGTCACAAAAACATCAGTGACCGTTCATTGATGTGACAGTACCTTCAATCACTGTTAAATCATGGGCAAGGGGGGAGGGAGGGGGGGGGTAGTTGGTTGGGGCGCCTGTGGGATCAGGTGAAGAATGCAATAGAACAAACTGAGGACCACCCGTATGTGGAGAGGTAGATGTTCTCGGGGGATCGCCAGGAGTTCTGGAAGAATCTCAAAACTGAGAGGGAAGATCAGGTGAACTTTCAATCACATGGCAGTTGGAACATTTCATCAGTATGACTATTCGCTAGCTGTTGAACGAGAGGACGGAGCTCGTATAGGAACGTCCTGAGTACCGTGATGTCGGTTCTTTGCTCCACTTAACTCAACTCAGCTCAACTCAATCAATAACTGATCAATAGTAATGTCACAATCTCATCAATTATTGTTAAATGATATCAAAGAAAATTCAATAACTCGTCAATACGGATGTCACAATATCATCAATACGTGTCTAATAATATCACAGGAACATCAATAACTGATCAATCTAGATGTCACAATAACAATAATGTGATCATCTCTGAGTCATAGTCAGAGACAGCAGGCAAGACATGGGTGAAATAAACTCTCTTTACGGACAAAGATTCAAAGTTTTCATAGTTAGTTGCCTGTTCATTACAGGTCATTACAATATAACCAACCCAGTCATTTGTTAGTTGCTTGATTGTAATTTACTAGGCAACTGTACGTTATGTACTGTGACATTTCTTTCTGAACTAGCGACGCCTCATACATTCAAAATTAACTTAAAGCTTTCTGCTTCCAAATCTTCAGGGGCTGATTTCTAACCCATAACTCGGTGTGTCGGGGATTTGCGAAAACTCAGTTTCTGAGGTCGTGCATCATCAAAGTCAAGTAGTCTCCACTGTGGAGAACTTTTCTCTCATCACGACCGGACAGACAGACTCTCGATCTCTGGACAGATCTGCTGCCTCATGCGAGGTCATAGTTGGGATGTCGTTGATGTGTGTGTCCACCGCCTCGCTACTGCCCCTAGCTTCCTCTTCTTCCAGGAAGCATGTGTACCATTACTGGATGTCTAATCCTCTGAGACGCTGATTGCCACAAAAGTGTCCCACTCTCAGGATCCTGATGTCGCACAAGCGCCAGGTTTTTTCGATGCTCACGTCTTGAAGATCGTTAGTAATGTGTTTCTACTTGAAGTTTGTAGTCTCAGAGTTTCTTTGTAACATTTCAGGTCAAAAGACTTGAATGTCTTCTGTAATATTTCAGGTCAGAAGTCTTGAATGTCTGCTGTAACATTTTAGGGCGGTTGGTCTGGAGTTCGATTAGCATGCGGGCGGAGTCGAATGTTTTAAAACGTACCTGGGCAGCCAGGTGGACCTCATCATCATCATGTGCCATACCGGTAAGCATGGTTGGTTACATTTTGCCATCTCACTCGATCACCAGAATCTTCGATCAGCTCAGTGTTCTTGTCTCGACCATACGACGTGGCCAAGCCATCCAATTGTTTACTTCTCTGTCCTCCCCTTGTTCTCTTCCCTTGACCTAGGCAGTTGTCACCAAGTTTTCCAATTTATATCTTCTCAAAACGTGACCAATAAATTGTAACTGTCTACGCCTAATTTATATAATCAGTTTACAGTTTTCATTTCTTTGCATTCTCCTCAGACACCACACTTCCAAAGCCATCTGATGCTTTTCAGCTTGTCTGCTCATTGTCCACGCTTCACAACCATGCAAAAGTACAGGCTCTATGTATCACCTTAGCACTCGTGTTCTCGTTTCAATTGACATCATTGTATTGGTCAGTATGTTTTTCATCTTGTTAAGGCTACTTTCGCCATGGCGATTCTTGTTCTAATCTCTTCAAGGCATCTCCCATCAGATGTTATGACTGTTCCGGCTGTTGATCTGGATCTACACGCGTACCAGGAGCTGTCATGCGAAGTGGTGGTGGTCAATAAGACACTGACCTCACCACCCACCGTGTGCCGACTGGGTTATAAACACTGACCTCATCACCCACCGTGTGCCTACTGGGTTATAAACAACACTGACCTCACCACCCACCTTGTGCCGACTGGGTTATAAACACTGACCACATCACTCACCGCCAGTCCGCTGGGTTATAAACACTGACCACATCACTCACCGCCTGTCCACTGAGTTATAAACACTGACCTCACCACCCACCGTGTGCCGACTGGGTTATAAACACTGACCACATCACTCACCGCCAGTCCGCTGGGTTACAAACACTGACCACATCACTCACCGCCTGTCCGCTGGGGTATAAACACTGACCACATCACTCACCGCCAGTCCGCTGGGTTATAAACAATGACCACATCACTCACTGCCAGTCCACTAGGTTATAAACACTGACCACATCACTCACCGCCTGTCCGCTGGGTTATAAACACTGACCACACCACTCACCACCTGTCCGCTGTGTTATAAACACTGACCACATCACTCACCGCCTGTCCGCTGGGTTATAAACACTGATCACATCACTCACCGCCTGTCCGCTGGGTTATAAACACTGACCACATCACTCACCGCCTGTCCGCTGGGTTATAAACACTGCCCACATAATTCACCGCCTGTCCGCTGGGTTATAAACATTGCCCACATCACTCACCGCCTGTCCGCTGGGTTATAAACACTGACCACATCACTCACCGCCTGTCCGCTGGGTTATAAACTTTGCCCACATCACTCACCGCCTGTCCGCTGGGTTATAAACACTGCCCACATCACTCACCGCCTGTCCGCTGGATTATAAACACTGACCACATCACTCACCGCCTGTCCGCTGGGTTATAAACACTGACCACATCACTCACCGCCTGTCTGCTGGGTTATAAACACTGACCACATCACTCACCGCCTGTCCGCTGGGTTATAAAAACTGACCACATCACTCACCGCCACTCCGCTGGGTTATAAACACTGCCCACATCACTCACCGCCTGTCCGCTAGGTTATAAACACTGACCACATCACTCACCGCCTGTCCGCTGGGTTATAAACACTGACCACATCACTCACCGCCTGTCCGCTGGGTTATAAACACTGACCACATCACTCACCGCCTGTCCGCTGGGTTATAAACACTGCCCACATCACTCCCCGCCACTCCGCTGGGTTATAAACACTGACCACATCACTCACCGCCTGTCCGCTGGGTTATAAACACTGACCACATCACTCCCCGCCAGTCCGCTGGGTTATAAACACTGACCACATCACTCACCGCCTGTCCGCTGGGTTATAAACACTGACCACATCACTCCCCGCCAGTCCGCTGGGTTATAAACACTGACCACATCACTCACCGCCTGTCCGCTGGGTTATAAACACTGACCACATCACTCACCGCCTGTCCGCTGGGTTATAAACACTGACCACATCACTCCCCGCCAGTCCGCTGGGTTATAAACACTGACCACATCACTCCCCGCCAGTCCGCTGGGTTATAAACACTGACCACATCACTCCCCGCCAGTCCGCTGGGTTATAAACACTGACCACATCACTCACCGCCTGTCCGTTGGGTTATAAACACTGACCACATCACTCCCCGCCAGTCCGCTGGGTTATAAACACTGACCACATCACTCACCGCCTGTCCGCTGGGTTATAAACACTGACCACATCACTCACCGCCTGTCCGCTGGGTTATAAACAGATATGGGGCTAGGAACATTTGCCCAATGTGCCTGAGGGTGTGTAAATGGGATATTGACATGTGGACATCTCTCCTCCTCCTTCGACTGTCTCTCATAACTCAAACTAGCACATGCGCTCGACCAACCCACGGTAAGCCTTTCATAGATGTGTTCCTGATTAGTTGGGTTTGTTAGCTACCTGCTCTACATGATGAGACAGCGTGTCTCACGCACACATCACGTCTTAAGACAGTGATAGTATCCCGTGCCTGCCTCGTGGTTCGGAAACATACGGATAGTATGGAAACTTACAGAGGCAAAAATAACCCTCATACAGACATAATCAGATGCCTTATCCCTTCTTCTTCTTATAGTTTATGCTACTGCTGATCGGTGATCATGTCTGTCTGCAACCTGCAGTCGCTTGTGTTTACAATTGTTTCTATACCAACGTGCTCCCTGCCATAATATCAAACTGTCTGTCATCTTCTCTCTTGGTCTCCCCCCGCCTGTTTACCGCGTCTAATTACAAGCCAAATAAATATAGACAGTTTAATTCTGATGAGAGTAACCAGCTGTTCTGGTCAGTTAACTTCTCTCAAAATATCTTCATTGCTCTTTCTAACCGCCCAAGTTTATCCATAGTTCTTCTATGCAGCAGCATGACCGCAGTTTCCACACAATCCCTCACTGTTCTGCTAATTGTCCATGGTTCGCTTATATCCTTCAAGCGATTAGTAATGTTTGTTTTGTAGCTATCTCATATCTTTTACATGGTGCTGTAGTGATCCCCAGTTGTTTGGTTGTTTGTGATTTCTTGGCAAAGAATACGTTCAATAGTTTGCCATTGCTTTATGAGCGAGCGGAACTCATACCACTGAATGAAAACCAGCACTAGACAGTCCGATTCCAAATTTCCCGCAGCTGTGTTTCAAATGCGGTATGCGGGATTACGAACTGCGTTCGTAAGCCCTTCCAGACAGCGCCGGCTAAATAGTGAATACAGATTTATTAGCGCAGTAGATTTAGGTAGCCACCAGGTTAAGAAGTATTACCTTGGTTACATACACTTCCCATGTAGCCTGGTATGCACTGACGACAATGTCCAGATTGTGCATCGCAGACGTTGTACATGCAGCGGTCATTGCATGGTTGTCCACACAACTGACCAAAGGTGCCTAGAGGGCAGGCGGAATGGGATGTGCTTTCACAGACTCCAGTCACAGGACTGCACTTGGCGTTTCTGCTGCAGCGACATTTCTGCTCGCAGTTGAATCCGTAGGTAGTCGGTGAGCATAGGGCATCTGGGGACAGGGAAGGGAACAGGTTAGATGTGATACTTGTATCGGCTTCTGAATATGCGGCATGCAGCAGCTAACTAGGGAGCAGTGCTCCGATGTCGACCTAGCCTAAAACTGTTAACAATACATTCTATAGGAAGTAAAGAAGTTGGCCTCTCTATCGACCGCGTCATTCTTTGAGTGCAGTTTGGTTCGTACAACCAGGGCTATCACCATACACGCAGCATGACTAACATAGCCAACAACTGCCATTCCCTGCCTATAACAGATTGTCTCCTCGAGTAAATGCAGTTGACAATTCAATGTGCAAGTATTGCTGATCTCACTAAAGAAAAACGACTCATCTTCATTGGGCGTTTACAGGCTGGACAGTCACAAAGTGTAATAGCCAGAGAATTTAATGTGATAAGAAGCACCATTAGTCGCCTCTGGCGGTTATTTCAAGAAACTGGCTCAGTGGCAAACCTGCCGCACAGTGGAAGACCCAGAATCACAACTGATCCCGAAGACCGCTTCATACAGCTGCGTCACCTTAGGAATCTATTTGCATTTGCTTCCCTCCTTAGGACCCTACAGAGGTCCTATTCTTACGAACCGGTATCGATAGAACCGACCGCACTTGGCGAATCAGCATCGTGCATGAACAGTAAAATAAAATGTTCGTACCTCAGGTTCTGTATCTTCTTCTTCTGCGTTCATCCGGATTTTTTTTTCCGGATGTGACTGCGTTGTGCCTGTTTACAGCAGAGCTGCGTTCTTGCGCCGTTAGGCCGACACATCCGACTTCTGCGGGCATTTGTTGACCGGGTTAAGCCAGGTTCTGTA
>OY992892.1:95262584-95341213 GCA_963921405.1 Cepaea hortensis | reverse complement strand
AATATGCATTGTTTATGTTTACAACATACATTTTACAATGTTTTAAATTGTCATATGTGAATGTAACATGAACAATAGATCATTGACATAACGAAAGATCAGTGATTGTAAAGAGTCGAATGTATGACGGGCCTGCGGGCCCAGTTTGTGACCTATTGAAAATAAAGTCCGTTCGATCTCTCTCTCTCTCTCTCTCTCTCTCTCTCTCTCTATATATATATATATAATATATATATATATATATATATGCAGAACAATTCAGACATGTCGGTTTACAAGCGCACTCCTGTATGTGTATAAGATATTAAGCAACTGTTAGTTCACAAATAAGTAGCTAAACACGGTGCATTTACTCGCGACTGAATCAGCCAGAAACCTAGACACCGAAGGTATGGCTGTAGGCATGTGGTTTGCTCACCTTCCAATCGAGCTACCCCCCCCCCCCCCCCATTTTCTCAATCAGTGACCTCGGTTTCCATGCTGATACTGCCTCGATGGGTAATAAGGCCATTTTTGTCAGAATTACAGGCCATCCACGTGATACTGACCACAAAACCAATCGAGAGTTGTAAAATGGTCTAACACATAAAGCGAGCACCATATATCTACATCATCACATCGTGTGAAAAGAAATGCACTAGTTACTTAATATATCCGCCTCCACTCTTTGGGGTTGTGCAACAAAGCATTTTCGTGTCACAGATTTGCCATTTATTCCATTATTTCTAGAAGTCATTTCTGGTAATGTATGTAGCCACATTACATTTAGCAACCTTAGTCTAAGTGCCAAGCGACTTACATAGGTAGAACGGACAAACTATTTAGTATATCGAGCAATCCGAAAACGACTTGTGTGGGTGGAAAAGAGACTTAATCAAGCTGCAGGAATCCCTGTGCAGTCGACGGGTCATACAAAATCGAAGTCGGTTATCACAGAACATGTGCTTATTTACAAACATAGAGTTAATTTTTTTTAAAAACACACATTTCGTGTACTGTTTTCGACGAACTGTAATCTAATGCTTGAATATACCGAGATATTATCTATTAGGTGATTTCAGTCGTTCCTATGCAAATGTAAGGGTTTACTGTTACACGTTAGAACGTTAGACTACTGGGTGGATAATATCTGACGACTGTGATGGCAAGCAGCCTAAGCAAGAGATTGTAACTTCTCACCGTTCCTATTGTAGATGAGTACTCTGCCTAGCCAGTACGGCCGATCGAATGTCAGCTGCCAGTAAGGAATTGAGGTCTCAAAGTTGGTCTGAGTACAGGAGCCAGCGGCATAGGACTGTCCAGTGTTGCCATCAACGGCATTCTCTGCCCTGACTTTGGTTATAGCGTCGGAGCTATAGTTGGAGGTTTGCTGGGCCCGCTGTTTCAGTGCCACATTGCGACCTGAAATGTGAATGGGGGAGGGGAACCGCATTAATAGCAGTAGAGTCCTTATAGTTGATATTTTCAAGCTGTATCTACATCCACAAACACACACACATACACACACACGCACACACACACGTCCCTGACACACACACATACACCCCTGACACACACACATAAATACCGTTTGAGCTGGCCTATAATGCGCATTCGTGTATACTACGCATGTCTGATTTCGAACAAATGTTTCTGGTAACACGGATTTTAGAGTAAAGTTCGAGCAGTAGCTGTTGTAGATATTTGTGAGGTGGAAAACGTGTACATGAAGGAAAATAATATGTGTGTGTGTGTGTGTGTGTGTGTATATATATGTGTGTGTGTGTGTGTGTATATATATATATATATATATATATAATATCCAGTATGAATGTCCTGTGGTCTCTATATTACTAAAATATTATTGGACGTCTAACGGTTTCATCTAATATTACTTCAGTTCTACAAACAGACGGCATATTGAGCCAGAAGCAGTGTAGTGATTGTGTTCTCCTCTCATCATGAACAAGTGAAAGATATGGCTGCTGAACATGTATAGTCACCGGTGTGTTGCAGCTATGATGTACACTTTTCGGGGCTTGATTAGCAGATGTTGCTGATTTAAATGTCAGCTGATGAAGACACCAGAAGAGACTTTTGCTGACAGCACTGTCAAGTGACGGAACGCATTCAGACTTTCATAGAAGTCCATAGGGCTTAATTACAATAACACATCTTTGGGCAAGCCAATTAAAGCAGTTGTGGACACCTTCTATGTTCCCAATTCTAGTGGCTGCATAGCTAGTGCCACCCATCCCTTATAGGAACAAGTCTATGTCTTCACGTCCCTGTTGCCTTCAATGTGGTGATGCACATTTTTGTCAGTGCAACTATTGTCAAGTTATATGTTAAACTACGTCATTCCAAGATTATTGCAAGCACATATCAAGTATATAGTTCCTAAACAACATCCCGAGACAACAAAGATAGAAGTACATTATGGCAGAACACGCCGCGACATTTTCAATCATTGTATAGCAGATGGTAGTTATATAGTTATATATCAGCTATCAACCATACTGAAAAATTCAAATATATCTGTGACCGCCCAGTGACCGATACTAACTAGCATATACACACCAATACTATGCTAACAATGTCAAAGGTTGGCATTATCCTAATGAATGACTGGCACCTTGCAGTCTTTACAGACGATAGTTTGTAAAATAGAGTTATATCTCTCCATAACACAAAGCCTGGGCTGAATTTAGAGACCATGTGTTGCCCATGCAGCATGATCCCTCTCTCGGCCTGTCTAGTTTACTACAGAGGAAAGGTAACACCAAGACGTCTGAAACAAGACAAGCTGCAGAACCTGTCGGACCAGCAAAGGAATACACTATCTGCCCTCCTGTCTTAGCTTCGATCCTAGACCAGTTGCCGACCAAGACTTAGGGCCTGATCTGCCCTGTCATGATATCCTCGAACTAGGGTAAAACGTGTACCTCCCAATTGAACTCCTCCGCCCGAAGCCGTTGGCACAATGTGGGGTGTCGGGTTTGGTTAGCGCCGCCCAACATAAGACCTGACTAAGTATCCTAAAGATAAGCAAAATCAAACCCTGCGAGATGTGAAGCTTGAGAAAGCTGCTACCTTATATATTTGAGAACAAGTAAGAAATGATGTTTTTAGACAGGCAGTGGGATTTATACCGTGTGCCACATGTAATGAAAGGCCAGAGATGAAGTGGCTCTGCTATCTGGCAGGAATGTAACATGATCAACTACCAGCACTGGCGATACATCAAGGAAGATCCGCTTCGAGAGCTACAGGATGACCGAGAAAAATGTGGAGTGCCAACATCGAAGACAGTGTACCTTCTCACGGAATGACACTAGCCAGTGTCACGCAGCGGGCTAAGACGTTGCGACTCTTGACGATAAAATTGTAAGATGATGATGATGATGATGACTATATCGTAGCTATCTATTAAACAATCAACAACTGATGGCAAAGGACACCGGTAATAGGGAAAGCTAATCGACACGCGCAAATCAATGCAGTTCACTAGAAGTAATAGCATGTGTATGGACTACGCTTGTGTTCAAAGCGTTAAAATAAATTTTTGGTTCAAAAACACAAGAGAAACAACAGTTTTGTAATGTGTAAATTCTGACTGTGCTATCTTTCTTCTGTAATGAGAACAACACGTGGGACATCTCTGTTGTTTCAAGTCTGGTTTATGTAACCCTGTAACCAGTGGTATGCTATTCCATGGCGGACACCAGATGCACGATAAAGTGAGGGAACAAAAGACACTTCTAACAGCACCATGTTTTCGCAGAGTTGATCCTGTCACAGACAGTGGTTCATGAGCACGACTAACCTCCACTGATCTCGACCGTGCAGATTGTGGCCACTATTGCCCCCTCAATGGTTACACTGATGACGTTGATGCCCAGGTGGCACCAGACATCAAAGACTGTCCCGTCCACTGGGTAGATGGTCTGGCTCTGGCAGGGTATTCCGTTGTTGACCTTTGTCTGCACGCCGAAGACGCTGCCTGCAGGACATTGTTAGTTAAAACATCAGTAGTACAGTCAGTGAATATCTGTAGGGCAATTAATGCAACGGTACAACATCTGTAGGACCATTAATACAACGGTACAATATCTGTAGGACAATTAATACAACGGTACAACATCTGTAGGACAATTAATACAACGGTACAACATTTGTAGGACAATTAATACAACGGTACAACATTTGTAGGACAATTAATACAACGGTACAACATCTGTAGGACAATTAATACAACAGTATAACATCTGTAGGACAATTAATACAACGGTACAACATTTGTAGGACAATTAATACAACGGTACAACATTTGTAGGGCAATTAATACAACGGTACAACATTTGTAGGACAATTAATACAACGGTACAACATTTGTAGGACAATTAATACAATGGTAGTAGAGTCAGTGAATATGTGTAGGACAATTAATACAACGGTACAACATCTGTAGGACAATTAATACATCGGTACAACATCTGTAGGACAATTAATACAACGGTACAACATCTGTAGGACAATTAATACAACGGTACAACATCTGTAGGACAATTAATACAACGGTACAACATCTGTAGGACAATTAATACAACGGTACAACATCTGTAGGACAATTAATACAACGGTACAACATTTGTAGGACAATTAATACAACGGTACAACATTTGTAGGACAATTAATACAATGGTAGTAGAGTCAGTGAATATGTGTAGGACAATTAATACAACGGTACAACATCTGTAGGACAATTAATACAACGGTACAACATCTGTAGGACAATTAATACAACGGTACAACATTTGTAGGACAATTAATACAACGGTACAACATCTGTAGGACAATTAATACAATGGTAGTACATTCAGTGAATATGTGTAGGACAATTAATACATCGGTACAACATCTGTAGGACAATTAATACAACGGTACAACATCTGTAGGACAATTAATACAACGGTACAACATCTGTAGGACAATTGTTACAACGGTACAACATCTGTAGGACAATTAATACAACGGTACAACATCTGTAAGACAATTAATACAATGGTAGTACATTCAGTGAATATGTGTAGGACAATTAATACATCGGTACAACATCTGTAGTACAATTAATACAACGGTACAACATCTGTAGGACAATTAATACAACGGTACAACATCTGTAGGACAATTAATACAACGGTACAACATCTGTAGGACAATTAATACAACGGTACAACAGTAGTAGTATAGTATGCGCATTACGAGCCCCAAAAAGGGGAGCCATCTCCCCAATTTTTCTCTCTATAGCTCTATGTGACGTCATCTGGCTCCCCCTGAAATCGACTCCCCATTCTAAATGGGGAGTCAAAGGGGTATAACTCATATTTGGTCTTATTACATCCCTTTAAAAGCTGGTGATCGGTGAGTGTAGTCGGGGGCGACCGGGCGTGCGTGCGTGCTCGGGTACATGGTGCGCGGGCGGTCGGTGTTCGAATCCAATAAAAGGTGTGTCGTTGATGGGTAGGTGTTTATTATTAGTCATAGATCCGAGGTGGAAACATCCTTTTACGGCTTTGATTGCTGGGCCAACGGGGAGTGGAAAATCCGTCTTTGTGCAAAAGTTCCTGACCCATCTTCCAGACATGATCGAATCTTTGTCAGAGGAAGTTATATGGTGCTACGGAGAATGGCAACCCCTGTATGAGACTATGAAGGGTGTCGAGTTTAACGAAGGTCTACCGGATATGGAAAAATGGACAGGAGATAGACGTCGACTAGTGGTGATAGATGACCTAATGTCCGAAATAGATGAAAGAGTGACTAAACTATTTACTAAATGTAGTCACCATCGCAACCTCAGCGTCATGTATATAGTCCAGAATCTCTTTGGTAAGAATAAAGAACACAGAACCATTAGCTTGAATTCGCATTACGTAGTGGTATTTAAGAACCCTCGAGACGGATCGCAGATTACCAATCTGGCCAAACAGATGTACCCCGGTCGCGTGTCATATGTCCAAGAGAGCTTTAAGGATGCGACAGCGGCTCCACACGGGTATTTGCTCTTTGACCTTCGACAAGAAACACCAGATCAGCTCCGTTTACGAAGCAATATTTTCCCCGATCAGCGTCAAGTCGTCTACGTGCCCAAATAGTATGTCCAACCGGGTGAAACGTCACGGGGCCATGCTACGATTCTTGGGTGAGGCGAAACCAGCTGCTGTAAAAGCCGTAATTAAAACAGCGTCCCCGGACCTCGTCCAATCAATTTGCGAATGCTGTCACAATGTATTAAAAGGTAATGTTCCACTGACACCGGTTCAGAAGAGGCGACTGCAGCGACACAAAAACAGGCTGAGAGCGCTCACGGGTAAGAAACTGTCTACCAAGAAACGGAAACAAATCTTGCAACAAGGTGGATTCATAGGTGCTTTATTAGGTCCCATTCTTAACGCGTTGAAAGGCGTCGTGGGTTTGTAATGAAGAAAATGATCTTGATCGACCCCCGGCTGCTGGAAAAACCCTATGTACCACCCGACACACTAACCGATAACTTGCGTGACCTGGATCAGCAAATGCAACAAGTCCTGGAAACTGAAGATCTACCACCGCGGGAAAAAGCCCGAGTGTATCAGTAAACCTTGCAGCGTTATCTGAATCGACTCGACCAGTACAGACATAAGTCTTTAGGCACAGTGGATATCAAGGAACCGCCACCGATACAAAAACCCGAAGTCAGCGTTCTACCGACCTCAGTAGCCGAGACACCCGCTCAGCCAACACCCATTCCACCGACTAAAAGTCAAGTTGTCGAGACCACACCACCGTGCAGACTTAGGCGAAGTAAGAAGAAGAGTAGGATACCCACGCCCAAATGGGAAAAATGGCCGCGCAATTAAGAAAGTATTACTATGACCCGAAGAAACCCGGAGCCTATGGTGCGGCTGCCGCCTTAAAAAGACAAAGTCAACTGAACACTAAAAAGATAGAGGCTTGGCTACGGCATCAAGATACGTATACTTTACATAAACCGATCCGTCGTCATTTCCAGAGACGTCAAACCATAACCGGTGGTATAAATCAGCAGTTTCAAGCCGACTTGATAGATATGAGACAATTACAAAGATACAATGATGGGATGTCGTACCTAGTGACGTGTCTCGACGTGTTTAGTAAATATGCTTGGGCCATCCCGATCCAGAAGAAGACGGGAAAAGCGTTAGTGGAGGTCGTGGGTAAAATTTTTGCCGATAGACAACCGTTAAATTTTCAGACTGACAAAGGGTCAGAATTTGTCAACCGGACCTTCTTAACATTTCTGAAAGACCGAGGTGTGCATTTCTTTACGACCGAGAACGAAGACGTTAAAGCCGCCATAGTGGAAAGATTTAATCGAACCCTTAAAGAAAAAATGTGGCGGTATTTCACCAAGACCAACACACTTCGCTACGTAGACGTGATACATAAGCTGATCCGCAACTACAACTTTTCGTATCACAGAAGTATTCGCATGGTGCCCGTGCAAGTCAACTACCACAATCAAGAGGAGGTGTGGAATAATATGTACCAGAAGACAGTCGCCTCAAGAAAAGTTCATTTTACAGCCGGGGATCGGGTCAGGTTGGCTCAACCCAATAAAACCTTTTAAAAAAGGGTATACGCCCTCGTGGACAGAAGAACTTTTTACCGTCAGTCGTATAAACCAGACCAGTCCGGTGACATATGTGCTAAAAGACGGTTCGGGAGAGGAACTACGAGGCTCATTCTACCGTGAAGAGCTTCAAGCAGTTGGAGATAAGCAAGTGTATCGGGTCGAAACAGTCTTACAAGAAAGGCCCAGAAGAGGTGGTGGTAAAGAGTATTTAGTGAAATGGTTCGGGTATAATTCGTCATTCAACAGTTGGGTCTCAGACCTAACCAGATACCGAGACTAATGGAAGAAACTAACGGGGAGACTACGGTATTGAACCCACAAATTAACTCACCCAGCGAAAGAACCTCGTTCTGGTGGATGTTTGGAGAACGAATACCGCGGCTAGAGATTGTCTTCTTCTGTCAGATGGTAGTTATATACATCATAATTGGCGTTTCATTATTCAATCTGTCTCGAGGCAGCGTCGACGCACCCGAGGGCAAGTTGTGGATCGCACTTCTAAGCAGTTGTCTGGGGTACATGTTACCTAATCCTAAATTATGAGCTTTTACGTGACATTACCGAGCAATGCTTCGCCGAATATGTTTCCCAATAATACTCCAGGTCACTAGTTCGTCACGTTACCGCAGACTATTGAGGTGAGTCAACATTACGAAGTGGGTCTGGCCGAAATTCAATTTCCCAACTACTACTGCAATGTGCTAGAGCATGAAGTGTGGATAAGATACGCCTCACCAACCAGAGGAAATTCCAGAAAACTGTGTCCCCCAGGCCTATACAGCTCACCAGAAGCTTTTATAACGGAGCTGAATCGACTAATGAAAGAGTCGGAGGTAGATGATCAGACGCGAGTCAGATTCTATTTCGACAAAGTTTCAAAGAAAGTCATCGTGAAAATATTCGAAGTGGGGGTCGTGGCTATATTTAGCGAAAAGTTGAAAGATATATTAGGGCTTCACTCCGCGAAGATATCGCATACCAACCCAATAATGGAAGGCCAAGTGGCGGTAGATCTGAATAACGACCTGCAAAATAGCTACGTCTACTGCGATCTCATAGCGGCAAGACCAGTCGGAGACGCCATGGTCCCACTACTAAGGACGGTCCCTATCATGAATCAGCTCTCGGCCTCAGTGTTTCGCGCCTACGACAATACTCACTATGTACCATTGAGTCGGTACTCCTTCGACACGGTGGAAATACTTTTAACCACCGATACGGGCATAAAGATTTCATTCACTACCGGAACTTCAGTGCTGACGTTACATGTTCGCACTCGGAAACATTCAGACCTAGGATAATGGTGAAATATGTGGCATTACGTAGAAATCCCAGACTGTACGAAGACTTT
Source organism: Cepaea hortensis (assembly GCA_963921405.1). Lineage (NCBI taxonomy): Eukaryota > Metazoa > Mollusca > Gastropoda > Stylommatophora > Helicidae > Cepaea > Cepaea hortensis. The sequence continues at coordinate 95,332,226 of OY992892.1, read as the reverse complement.
TACTGTAATCAAGCTGGACATGGTATTGTAACAGAGCAGGAACTCACAAGACGTGTTGGTTTAATACAAATATTGTTTATTTCTTCATGATGACAAGTTAGCTTCTTCTCCTGACAAAGGCTTGATGTTAACTGCCCTTGCCAACCCAATACGTCACGATTGAGCATCTCTCCCCGCTTTCATTCTCAATGCTCAATCGTGCTGTATCTGTTTCCCACTAGATCCTAATAATACCCCAGTACTCCATTACTGTTACACCTCCCCATGTTTATTAAAGACTTTTCCTTATAAAGGAAAAATCTTTACTCCTAATCCCCTTACTCTATTCCCTCTTTTTCTTTACTTCTCGCAGTTCCTCTAACCTTCTCAAAGCACTTTATGTTAAGTAACCAAATCTATTTCTTCACACTATATAGCCATCCACTATATATATATATATATTTCTGGTTCCCTCTTGGCTCGTTTCTGTATCAAATATACATATCATAAGAAGAATAGTTCAGATAATCGTTATTGTACACATGGCATCATAAAATCCCTCGCATGCTCACAACACAAGACAACCAGAACAACCACGTACTTAGAAAAGCAAAGAAGGGGTGCGCACCCAGTGATAAGGATAAAGGATGAAAAGACAACGTGATCACATTTACATAAAGCAATGCATAGTCCACACAACCACATTTACCTCCCTTGCCAATAAAAAAAATTGTACAACAATTTTTTTTTTTTAAATACGTCTTATGAGCGTTCTCTATAAACCAAGTTGACATACGTTTTTTCAACATTTATATATATATAACCTTTATATTGCCATCCACAATCTTGTCTATCTTTCCGTCACCTCACCTTTCACCATGAGCCAATGTTCATCTTCTATGAACATTATTAATTAAATTAACGCTGGTTTTTCACAGCACCTATTTCTTGCCCCCTCACTTTATATAAACACTCCCATTTATATGCTGCCATTCACAGTCTCCCCCCTCCTATAATGCTGACTTTAATGTAGCTCCTATTCTCTAACATTTCATATCCATAAGAACCTCTACATGACGACTATCTATATGTCTCTCTATTAACCCTCAGTATGTGTCTCTCTGTTAGCCCTCATATTATTTTCTTTATTTCAGCCAACCCCATAACTACTTGAAAATTAACTTACTTAATTAAATTTATAACTATGTAACCTAATACACCAAACAACTTAATTAATTTAAACGAAATAAAGTCAAAACAAGATATCCCCCCAACTCATTCAAAGAAAACAGATTTTAAATTAATACAACATGCATCTTATCAAACCAAAATAAAATTTTCTAATACTACCTAACACTATTGGTCTCTTTTACGGACCAACAGTTTGTACGTAAAAGTCTAAGAACACAATAACCCTATTCTAAAATCAAGTAACAACAATCATATTACAGAAGCAAATTAAGCAAAGAAAAAACACATATTATATACGAGGCATTACAAAATCAGACTCAATAACACAAGTGTCTTCTCGCTAAAGAGAAGTTCTTCAAAAAAAAAATTAAAATTAACATAGAATTATCTACTTAAAGTAACCAAGCAAAATTTTCCTCCTATACGAATCAACGTAAGTCATATCTATTCAGTCACCTCCAGGTTTATATATATCTGTTATTTACAGACCAACTTCTAATTTAAAACAATATCTGTTCTTTTTGTACAAGCCTTTAACTAACAATGGCCATGCTTCTCGTGGACAAATTCCTATAAGTACTTAATTATTACCATACCCCACGATATTCCTAGCAGCAGTAAAAACTTGTCTATTTACTATCTAGTACAAGTTTTTGCTATATCATTGATTAACTTATCCATCCAATAAGAAACCAAACCATAATATCAACCAGCAATTCTGTCACAAAAATATATATATACCTCAGTCGAACCCACATCCATTGTTTGAGTATTCCTCCAGATTATTCATAAAAAAATACCAACAGAAGCCTTTTCCATTTCCACCGTCTCACACACTTCATCACGTATCTCTTTCCTTAAAGCTTGAAACTTACCTCTTGCAATCTGCAATATTTTCTATCAATTTATCTCTTACGTTTCCACTTCTTCAACAACTCCAAGTTTCTCTGTATTAATGCTATCTCTATATCAATATCATCCTCCCCGTATAATCTATCATCCTCCTCCATACTACTAATTGACTCTGATTTCTCATCCATTTCTTCTTCTTCACCTGTATTTCTCTCGTTAGCAGCCGCTAACCTCTTCTGTTCAATATCCCATCTAATTTGTCTATCACTATTTCTTAAGGACCTTTCTAGTAAAGGCATTTCTTCACCACTTGTTGAATACTCTCTAATTCTCCTCTGTCTTTTCACTTCTCTTTCTCTTTGTTTATCCATCCTTCTTTTTGTTGCTTGTCTAGTATTTTTAAATAGAGCAGCTATTTCCTCTTCCATACTATCATAATGAGTTTCATTCACCTTTTCTTCTTCCATTGTTTTCGGAATCGTCTGTTCTTGAGTATCATCGTAACCTGAAGCCGTTTTTAACTTGTGTGTCGGATCTTTTCTAAAAGGTGGGGTTATTGTAGTTCCCCTAACGACTCGTTCATCTAAGTATCCGGTGTCTGAACAATAATTATTATTATAATTATCATTTTCCTTCTCATCATCATCTCTTCTTAAGTGTTCCACATGTGCCCTTGCCACATGTCCCGTCACCTGGTTCTTAATATTATACGACACATTACCTAGCCTTTCTATAACATAATAACCTGGGACCCAACGATCATCAAACTTAGAGTTCCTTCTATGCTTTTTGTAATACACTCTATCTCCTACTTTAAACTCCTGTAACTTTGTATTCAGGTTCTTGTACTTTTTCTGTCTTTCTCTAGCTTTACTTATATTATTCTTCAACCTCATGTGTGCTTTATGCATTTCTTGTATAATGGTCTCCTGAAAGTCTTCTCCCATATACTTCCGTCTTGGTTTTAAGAGGTTATCTATTGGCAATACTGGTTCTCTCCCGTGTATTAAATAAAATGGTGAAAAGCCTGTGCTCACATTTTGATTTGTACGTATGGCGCTAAGCGCTGGTCCCAAAAATAAATCCCAGTCTTTTTCATGTTCATCCACAATCTTTGCTATAATATCATATAATGTACGGTGTTGTCGTTCGTTCCTAGCATTTGAAGAAGGTCTATAGTATGAGGTCTTTACATGTTTTATATTTAAATCCTTCAACAATTTTTCAAATTTCTTATTCACAAATTCTCTACCATTATCTGTGAGTATAATCTGTGGACAACTAAATCTTGGTACAAACTCCTGTAAAAAAATATTAATGACAGTATCAGCGCTCTTATCTGGAATTGCATAAACTTCCGGCCAAAGACTGTAAACGTCCACTATATGAATTAAATATACATTCCCTGACAATGTTCTAGGGTGAGGACCCGATATATCTAAACTGATTTTCTGCATAGGGAACTGAGGAATATCTGTATCTTGTAAAGGACACTTAATTGTTTTCATATTCCTTAACCTGCATCTTTCACAGGTATCCACATATTTGCAAGCAGATCTAAATAAGTTTGGCCAATAATATTTACTCGTAAGTGCTTTCACCAATTTATCCCGCCCGAGATGTCCATTATCATTGTGATAAGCTTTTAAAACTTCATTTTCTAAATGTTTTGGGATATATTTCCTTAGCTGTTCGTTCCTTTCACACACATAGTATAACTGTCCATCCTCTTGTAAAACCAAAAAATTCTTCTTATATTTGTTCTCCTCCATTTCACTTAATTTCTGTTTTATTTGTAAGACTTTTGGATCTAATTCTTGTTCTTCTTTCATACTAAACTGTGCTAAATGTGGGTCTTCTTCCAGTCCATGTTCAGCCTCCTGATCTGACGGTAAACTCTCAAAATCTTCTCCATTTATTATGGCAGAATCTAAAATATTTACTTGCCAGTTTCGATCGTCAATCTCTGGTTGTCCTTCATCTTCTGTGTCACCTGACGACTGTGGGTAGGGAATCCTAGATAATAAATCAGCGCATGTGTTAATCCTTCCTGGAATGTACTCAATTTTCGTATTGTATCCCTGTAAATTCAATGCCCACGTCTGTATTTTCCTGTTCTGCACTGGAGCTTCTAAAAAAGACATTAAAGGCATATGATCAGTTCTAATAACAAAATTTGCGTTATGTAAGTAGTAATTTAGTTTCTCAAGAGCGTAGTGTATTGCATACGCCTCCTTCTCAATAGTAGTCCATTTTCGTTGTGACCTGCTAAGCTTATGAGACAAAAAATAAATTGGCCTTTCATTTTTAACCCCTGGTATTCCAGACTCTTTTCCTTCATATGGTTGAACCAAACATGCTCCTATTGCATTGTCCGAAGCATCTGTGTACAGTATTAACTGTTTGTTTAAATCTGGATGCGTCAATAATGGTACCAGTGTTAAGCTGTTTTTTTAAATATTCGAACGCTTTTTGGCACTCATCATCCCACTTAAATCTAGCGTATTTGCCTGTTAAATTTGTAATAGGTTCTGCTATTTTTGAAAACGCCGGGACAAACCGCCTATAATATGCACAAGTTCCTATAAACGCACGCACTTTCTTAACATTAGTTGGAGGAGGTAACTCCTTAATAACCTTTATCTTTTCCTGGTCTGGTTTTATTCCGTCTCTATTTATAATATAACCCAAATATTTTGTTTCTGTCTTTAAAAACTGGCACTTACTAAGTTTCAATTTAACGTCATGTACCCTTAATCTATCGAATACCAATCTAATATGTTTTAAATGATCACCTACATCTCCTGTCGTAAAAATCAGAATATCGTCTATATAGGCTAGTGCAAACCTTTGCATACCTTCTAATACTTCATTTATTAAGAGCATGTAGTGAGATGGCGCAGTTTTGACTCCAAAAGGCATACGTAAAAATTCATAAGAACCCATATGAGTACAGAAAGCACTTTTCCTTTGCGCGTCTGCTGACATCGGGATACACCAAAATCCTGCTCTTGCGTCCAACGTCGTGAAAAATGTAGCGCCATTAAGCAACCCCAAAATATCATCTATCACTGGCAGTGGATATGCTACATTTTTAGTAATTTTGTTTAACGCCCGATAGTCGCAACAGAATCGACTCGAACCATCAGGTTTGGCCACAATTACCACCGGAGATGACCACTCTGATTTTGATCTTGTGATTATCCCTGCTTTCAACATTTCTTCTATTGCATTTTCTACAATTTCTCTATTTCTTAAGGGAGTTCTATATGGTTTTAAGCTAATCGGCGGATGGTCTCCCGTATCTATCTCCATTGTTACCGTTTTTGTCTTACCCAACTCTAAATCACTAATTGCAAACACATCCTGATTCTCCTTTATAAACTGTTCCAACACTTCTTTATTTTCTGGTGAAGTCTTTAGCTGTGCCAACAATTCCTGTTCTCTTGTCTTTTTATCTATTGAATGTATTTGTGCTGTATTTCTTTTGAATGGATGGATCAATTCATCCATTCGTGTGTTTCCTCTACTTCCGCGTCCGCGTCTGTTATTACTTCTTTCACTAGAAGATTGTGAACAATTAGTTCCCGGCATTTCTACTCTATCCGTTGCCAATATTTCACTAACGTTACGTTCTAGTTTTGCTACTACACACCCTCTGTATAATTTAATTTCTCTACCTGTGTTGTTAATCACCATAACTGGAAAGGTTAAGTGTTTATCTAACGCTATTATTCCATCCGGAACTTCCAAACCAGGTTCATCAATTACTTCTTCTTGTAATTCAGTGACTCTGACTGTGTCTCCTGCTACATAATATGGGTTTCTCTTTAGCTTTGCTTGTATCAAATTAATCGACTGTGGCTTTAACGTCGTGGACATTTTAACTCTCACTAGTGCTGATATATGCATGTCTTCCTCCATATCTACATAGACGTCCTTAAATTTTAATTTGTGTAAATCAAAGAAAAGTCTTACTCCATTTTTTATCAAAAAATCTCTTCCTAACAGCATGTTTCTATTTAAATCTTTCACTACATGAAAAAGATGTCTTACGTTGACCCCTCCTAGCTTGAAATTTATCATCGTTTGCCCAATTACTTGTAAATTCTGTCCCGTAACAGAGTGAAGATTATTATGACTCCTAAATATCCTACAATTTCTCACTATTCTGTATAGAAAACTTTCTTTTACTACACTAACCTGAGCTCCCGAATCAATTAATGTACGAATTCTATACTTTCCTACTTCTATAATACAAGAACTATAATCTGTTTTATTTTCTATAAACTGCTTTACTTCATCTAGTTGAAAATGTTCTCTGTTCGTCCTGGTATACCTGTTATTAACGTATTCTTTAAACCTTGGAACCTTATTATTTCCCTTCCTACTCCAGGTCCCATTCAATAGGTAGGGCGCCGGTTTTCCTGCGTTGTTCTTGTACCTGTAAAATTTCTGTGTCTATCTTCTACATTCCTATTTAACCTATTGCCATTTCTACTCTGTGTATTAGATTGGACACGCCTATTTCCACAAAAACGAGCCATGTGTCCCCGCTGACCGCAAGAATAACAGACTATATTTGTGTTATTTGTGTTACCTACCGTCCCAGTTGTAGGATACCTCATTTGTCTCCTTTCCTCATACTCATTTCTATTTCTGCCTTGTACCAACTGTACACCTCCCCTCCTATTCCATCCGAACCTTGTTTGTCCTATTTCCATGGGCTCCTCAACTCTATCTTCTCGACTAGTTCCTATTTCTCGTCCTGTTCTCAATCTAAACCTACGTCTCAAATTTTCTTCTTGTACTGCAATATCTACAGCCTGTGACAACCTCTCAGGGTTCTCCCTCATCAACTTAAATTTCAAACCATCGGATTTTATGCCATCTACAAAAATGCCGACTAACATCCTCTCCACCTCTTCTCCTCGTACATTCTGTCCTAAGAATGCCTCTTCAGCCAGGTTAATTAATCTATCGCTGAACAATTGTACCGTCTCTCCGTTGTTTTGTTTAGCCTGTCTCAACACCGAAAATGCATGTTGTGGATCTGTTATTTCCGCATACTTCCGTGCTAGGTCTTCCTTGAATTGTTCCCATGTCTCATCTACTCTAGCCTCTAACTTTCTTCTTATATGGTCCGAAACCGGTTCCGTTGCCGTCTAATAAGCCAGTCTCATTCTCTCTTCATCTGTTGCTGAGACCAAATACGCATATTTTTCTATGGAAGTGACCCATTTCTTAAAGTCTTTGGCCTGTCCACTAAACTTCACAATTTCTGTTGCCATTCCTTGTTGTTTAATAACCATATTAAGTCTGCCTACTGCTGTTCCTACCCCCGTCAAAACTTGTGCTAAGTTGTCTTGTTCCGCCATGCTGAAATGTACAGAACACAGAAAACAGAGCAAGCAAACAACTTCACAATCGTAATTTCCTAATTTAAGAAACACAAATCAAATCACTTATTTCTTAAGAAGTGTTCAATCAGTTACCAGGTTTATAAATTTACGTACTTCTGTTTCTCGATCCCAGCACAAGGTATTTTCCTAGACTCGCCGTCAGATTACGCTCTTCTCAGGTTACCCAAACACTAGGATTCTGCGTCAGCCGAAATTCAGTCGCGGGGTTCAGGTAGCGGAGTTCAGTTAGTCTGTCTCCTCCCAGGTAACTTCGTCTCTTGGGATGCCTGGATAAATTTCAACCCATGGTAGGGTCCCGACCAGTCTTCTGGCTTCTGACTTCACCCCGGGTGGGGCACTTCATCGATGTATTTAGATAGCGAGCGGCTCTCAACGATCAGATGACTGGGTTTTTGGATTGCCCCCTTTTTCCAAAGTTCTGTGAAGTCTAGAGCATGGGTGTCCCAGTTTTTGAATGAGCATCATTTTCCGACAGCAAGTTTCAAATCGATCAGACACGATCACAGGGCAGTCTTGGTCATCTCCCCGAAACAACGATGTATGGCAGCGGCTTTGGTAGCCCGTTGAAACAAACGTCACCGCAGGTGGCGGCCCGGACCAAGCTCTTGGAAATGGCAAAATTCAGGCTATGGTAAGCCCTTTGGAAGTGATAATTCCAAGCAACGGCTATGGTAAGCCCCTTGAAAACGATAAAATTCAGGCACCGGCCATGGTAAGCCTCTTGAGGTAAAAAACTGCAAAACGGCGGCTATGACAAGCCTCTTGAGTTGTGAACACTAAAAAGTGACGGTTATACCAAGCCTCTTGAGTTGTACAATGAAAAGCAACGGCTATACCAAGCCTCTTGACTCTAATTTATTTGTTATCTCAAGTCTTGAAAAAGACTTACAGAGGACCACCCCTGGGCGGGCTTTTGGCCTCTGTATTCACAGATAACTGAAATTTACAATTTACTGGCCATCTTTTCACTGCGCCTTATTACGTTCACTAGTTGTTCCACAACGTGCCGAAATTGTTTCTGGTGACTTATAGGACCGGAGCATGGAACATCTTCTTCGCGATGTTATACGGCATTACTTCGCGTTGTTGTTATACCAAATGGACTATATCAGGTTCGAATCCTGGTCACGGCACCATTTCGAGTCCTGTAACAGAGCAGGAACTCACAAGACGTGTTGGTTTAATACAAATATTGTTTATTTCTTTATGATGACAAGTTAGCTTATTCTCCTGACAAAGGCTTGATGTTAACTGCCCTTGCCAACCCAATACGTCACGATTGAGCATCTCTCCCCGCTTTCATTCTCAATGCTCAATCGTGCTGTATCTGTTTCCCACTAGATCCTAATAATACCCCAGTACTCCATTACTGTTACAGTATGCCGGTGTTTGTGGGTGGTCGGTATCAGAGAGGACGTGGTATCGGTAGTTTCTTCAATGGACTCGGTCGCACGATTCTACCTTGGTTAAAGACCGGTGGTAAGGCCTTACTCAGAGAAGGTGTTGGTACGGGTCTGCGAGTGGCCCAAGATGCTTTAGCTGGCAGGAACGTTGGAGAATCCTTTAAAGACCATGCCAAACAAGCCGGTCAGCGTCTACTGCAAGGAGCGGTTGATCACGTTAGCCAATCAGGTAGTGGTATTAGAAGAAAGAGACGACCAGCGCCACCCGGAGAACCCAGTAAACGTATAAAACTTACCCCCGCACCCCATCGAGTTCATAAGAAGAAGAAGCCACAGCACTCAGATATATTCGCATAATGGCTCTGATTCACCCCAACTCTTGTGAGTGTCTTCATTCTGGTTTGGATCTATTTAGCGTACCACCCACGCAAACGGCGGTAGAAGATGGACAGTGTGTGGAGATACACCCACTTGCGTCTCTAGCTCCAGGCGCACCAATAGAATTTGTTATATCTGGTGCCAGTGAAGAGTATCTGGATCTGTTTAACACTTTCTTACACGTCAGAGCTAAAGTCACACTACCCAATGGTGACAATCTACCACCCACTGCCGACGTCGTTCCGGTCAACTATTACCTCCACAGTCTGTTTTCTCAAGTAGACGTCTCACTCAACGACACGCTAATCACCCCTAGTAAAAATACATATCCGTATAGAGCCTACATGGAAGCTACGCTAAACCATGGTGAGGAAGCCAAGAAAAGTCATCTCTCGGCCGCCCTTTATTACTATGATACAGCCAAATTCCTCGATGACGTGCAAGGCGATAACAACAAAGGACTAAAAACACGACTTCAACTAGCCAGCGAGAGTCAAGAAATAGATATGATGGGTCGACTACACGCCGACATTTGTGTGCAAGACCGCTACATGATAAACGGTGTGGATGTGAAAATTAAGCTGACTCCGTCCAAAGCCACTTTTAACCTCTTGGCTCCCGATGGGGCACTGGGTTATTCATCCATTATAACATATGCCACGCTGGTGGTTCGTAAAGCCAGACTGAATCCGGCCATCGTTCTCGCCCACGAGAAAGCCTTGATGAGAACCAACGCAAAACTACCGATCAAGCGCGTGGCGCTAAAAACATTAGCTATCCCCCAAGGAATGTTATCTCATACCCAAGACAATCTGTTTATGAGTCAAACACCCACTCGCATCGTGATTGGACTTATTACATCATCAGCTTTTAACGGTGCCTACAACAAGAACCCATATAATTTTCAAACCTTTGGACTGACGTATCTCAACATAACTGTCGATGGACGATCTGCCACCAGCAAACCGTTAACCATGGATTTTGAACGTAATCAATACGTACGAGCCTTTTTTGGTACTAATCTAGCCATGGGTCTGGTGGGTAAGGACGCCGGTAATTCAATTGACTATACACAATATAAACAGGGTTATACTCTGTATGCCTTTGATCTGAGTCCCAGTTTACTGGACGGAGACCAGTTTGAGATGCCGAGGACGGGACCTCTAACGATAGAATTTAAGTTCAACACACCCACCCCAGAACCATTACAAGTTATCGTCTACGCCGAGCACGACGGGATAATTGAAATTTCCAAGACCAGACAAGTGCTAACAGATTACGCCTCATAATGAACACAGAACAGATTACCAGAATACTACTAGCTGATACGTGTGTGCGTCGGTTACAGGTTAGAGTGTGCGCTCGAGATCAGTTACCTAGACACCTAGATAGAACCAGAGCTGCGGCGTTTGTCGTAAACACTGACCCCAGCGATAAACCCGGTTCCCACTGGTCGCCCTGTATTATGATGGCTCAGGCAAATATGAGTACTTTGATTCGTTTGGTCTGCCGCCCTTACACGACGACCTCCTCAAGTTTATAGACCATCACTCAGACAGGCCACTTATGTATAACACACGTGTGTTACAAGATGTATTAAGTAACGCCTGTGGACTCTACGCTATCTATTTCATCATGATGAAAGGTCGTGGGGCGAGCATGATCCGAATTATCCGACCCTTTTCAAACAAACAATGGTTCAACGATCGGGTAGTAGGGCACTTAGTCACGCCATACATAAACCCAGGTGACCGTAACATGTTACGCTTGACGTAAAACTAGCTGACACCTACACAAAACAAGGTGACCTTAACATGAGACGCTTGAACTAAAACTAGCTGAAACCGGTTTACGCTCAAACACTAGTATATATAAACCCTCGGTCGGTAACAGTCATTCATTCCGAAGATGACTACCGAACTCAAGACTGTGTCTGATAACTGGGTCTACATGACTCGTGTTGGTGAGACCGTTAGACCCGTGGGCGCTGGTGTCAAGGCAGTGTTTGTCTCATCTGATAGAGGAACTACTATGTTACACATACGTCGGTTTTTTTTGGTGAATCTGAGAACAAGTTTCCAACCAAGATGGGGATGACACTCAGTCGGCAAGAATTTGAGCAGTTAATAGCTATGCAGAGTGAGATTATCGCTGACTTTGATCGACTCAGCCAAGTTAATCAAAACAAACCATTAAAAGAAATCACCAACTGTCTTCAAGATATTCACCCCATTCCAGTCATCAACAATGTCCCGTGTGCTGCCCCAGTCTTTCAAGCAAGCTACAACAACCAGATGTTTGATGTATCCGACAGCCAAATGTTTGACGCCTCCTTTGACTACAATACTCAGATGTCAGTCCGACAAACAGGAGACCAACAGCCAGCCTCTGACTACACGCCATGTGACCGATATTTACCAAGTTACCAACCAGCCTACTCAGACAATTGTATTCCAGAGAAGAAGATCAGAAAAAACAAACCACGTGTCTAGATCTTTATTAAAGGAAAAAAGAAAAAAGAAAAACATTTTGTTGTGGTTTTTTAAATATATGTTTTTTTACTTGTCTCTGTATTCCCTTGGGATTTTGTACTTGTGTAAACAAAATTGTTCTTGTCTCTGTATTCCATTGGGCTTTTGTACTTGTGTATACGACATTGTTCTTGTCACTGTTCCATTGTGTATGTGTCACTTGTGTTTGTGAATTTGTTTTTGTCTCTCTGTGTGTGTATCAAGTCTTCCACAGATAAAATTGAGTCTCTCACTACCAGAACGACATGAACACCAGGAAAACCAGAAAGAGGAAGAAACAAGAACTACATATAAAAAGAATAACATGAAAACAAGATAGGAAAAACAAGACAGCTGCCATACCAGTACACTAAAAAAAAAAAAAAAGAACCAACAAACACCGTTTAATAATAGTATTTTTTATTTTCATAAATCTCGAACAGTGATATTATGTCCCCCACACAAAACATATTCGTGAGACAAGTGACATTATGTTCACACAAAAGTATTTATGATCAAAATTTACAGACAATTCACACAAAGTATGTATGATAAAATTTACAGTTCGCATAAACATGATAAAATGTAGACAGAAATAAAATTATTCATTGATTCAAACAATATTCATAAGACAACTGCCATGGCGTTTACAGTGACCACCGTGAACATATGCTATTAGTAGAAAACAGGTTACAAAACTATGTACATTATATACACTAACATTAGGTATGTCTGAAATGTGTGGCCAGAGAAGGTCATGAAAACAAGGTTCATTATATGGCTAATGGTGAAGTGGTGACGTTGTCTTTGTGTAACTGACGTTTTATGTAAAAATAGGATAATGATTGTCTATGTTGTTCGTATGTGTAGACCGAGGAAGCCTGTGTTTTGAAGCCTACGTTTGTCCCACCGGCTGCTGTCTGTGTGTTGAGTACGTCTAAGAATGTGTCTCTGTCTAGGTGGGTATTGTGTTGTTTGGTGAGTCCTTTCGTGCTGGTCTTGTTATTATCTCCAAAGCAGTGGTAAGTCTTGCTGCACAAGGAGATCATCCCTGACCCCTCATACTCTAACTTAAACAAACCAGGGGTTCTTTTGTCGTATACTTTCTTGCCTTTACACTGGGCACAGTCTGGTACACTACCTCTACTACTAATAAAGTACTGTTTGTGGGCATCACAGGTCTCAGAGGGGAACCACCTATTGTAAACTCTATAAAACTCTTCCAGAAGATGGGGTCTAACTACTTCTGCTGGGGTCGGTTTGCTAAGTGCTAAATATAGACTATCTGTGTCCATCTCACACAGTTGGAAATCCTTCCTATCTACAAACCTATCCAAAAGTCATAATAAAATTCTAACATGCGCAGCTTGGCGTATTGGTACACAAAATAACCTATTTGGAGGGGGAGATCCCAGACCGTCGTCTTCTTCAGCATTTCTACTTCATATATATCATCTGACAGCATGGTCATCTTCTTGAATAGGGGCTCGTTGATTAATTTTGCCGTATCAGCCCCACGACAATACGAAACGTTGGTATGCTTGGCCTTGTTGGTTAGTGTCTTTCCATAGGCTGCGTTACCCAACAGTTTCATCGTCTCTGCCTTAATGGTACAGGCAGTAACACTGTCACCTTCACGTCTGGCATCAGACACCTTATTCCCAAACGTTTGAAAACAACGTACAGGTTGATACTCAATCACCTGGTAAATCTGTGTGACAACTAGATCATGCGTCAGATACCATTTTAACAATGGTGTGGCCAACAAGATCTTTTCCCCAATATAACTACCTATCAGAGTCCGACGTGGGGCAGTCAATAACTTATGTGACTCGGCGTATTGTCGCATAAAGACACCAATGTCGGCTCTAGACACCTCTGTGTTTTTAAAGATAGTCGTCATCTCGGAGAATCGCTCTTTAAACTCGTCTGGTACATGAATGTCACACTCGACTAGACCAAACAAAGTCTCAGCTCTTACAGCCGCTAGAATTTTCTGTGTGTCAATGGGGTATGTGCCATAATCTGGTTTGAGTCGTGGAAAAGCCGCTTCTGCAAAACTCTTAAGGTCTTTATCAGCCTTTTTTAGTTTCTGCCACTCGTATTCCCACATCTCCACCACTTTTACATTGGCCTCTTTCACCAAATACTCGCGAATGTCACACGTTTTGGCAAACAAATCTACTAAAGGTTTCTTGTTGACCGGGTTAACCACTTTACCACGTGTCAGCACACAGTCTTTGTGTCCGTGCCACAAGCAACCGTGAAACTGGTAGACGGTTTTAGACTTTTTATCCCACCCATCAACTCTAATGTGTCGGCTGCCTAGAGACATCTCAAGGCCATTAAACGAACGAACGAACGAACAAACTTTATTTTCAAAGGATTAAGAATTGGGCACGCAGGCCCGTCTAATATTCTGCCCTTCTATCACTCTCTTCCATACATTATTTTATTCACACGTCATTCAATGCTAACAGAGAACAGCAACAATATAAAACTTATGCATTATAAAAGCATTGGCAAAATGCGAACATCAAAACTACACGATACAGTAACATTAGATAATGGTCAGACACTTATTAGCCATGTGGAATATACTGGCCTACCAAAAGAGGACTGGCTGTTATACTAGGGTTTTGTTATTATTATTATTATCACTATTATTATGGGGGAAGGTAATCCGTACTGAGATAGTGTTCGAGTAATTTGCGATTATATGAATAAGGATTAGTGATGTCTTTTATTTCTTGTGGAAGATTGTTCCACAGCTGAGCTACAGAGTACGTTAAGCTTGTTTTGTATACGTCAATCCTAGGCTTCGGAATGTGTAATATATTTAAACGTTTACTGTGTCTAGCATTATACTTAAACAATGGCCAAAGGTAATTTGGGGCATTCCGATGCAAGATTTTGTGAATTAGTTTAGCTTTATTGAAAAGCAGGCGTTTGCGGAGTGGTAGCAACTGAAGGCGTTTATACAGGCTGGGATTGTCAGATAAATGTTTGCTATAAATAAGACTCATGGCCCGTTTTTGGAGTGAGTAAAGTCGCTTGGTGTTTGAATTAGAACAACCGTCCCAGATTGTAGAGCAGTAGTCAGTAAAAACTGGGTGTTTAGCTCTATTTTCTTTCTCTCTACACTGCACTGTGTACTCATCACGCAATTCTGTGTACTCGGTATCAAATTTCTTGCGTAGCGAGACATAAGCTGCCTCAGCAAACCGCGTCAGATGCTCAAGCATTCTTTTCACCAAGTCCAGAGGGTCACCCGTTGTGATAAAACAAATCGGGTCCGTAAAGTCAGGGACATTTGACGCCACTGAAAAGCTAAAAGAGACATGTTTACCTAAGAATTTTGTGGACTTGGTTTCCGTGGGGTGAGTGCTACTGTCAACATAACACTCAAAGTCGTAGGTGGCTCTGTAGGGATACACAAAGTCCGTATCTACGTCTATACCATGCGACTGAATAGTTTCCCATATGGTCTCGGTTACACTGTATACCCCACCTTTATAGGCATGTTTAATTTTGCCTTCACTACAGGTTTTATAGTGTCTATCCATATCCCTAAATAATTTCCATATCATCCCACAACCAGGATAAGAAAAAGACCTAGCTACTCTGTCAATGTTATTAATATACATAAAATGGTCTCTATAAGCTAGCAATCTTAACGTTTTATCATAACTACCACTCCCCCTAAGTTTTGGGATCAGGGACTGGGTGTCATCGTATTCAAAGATATCTATATTAAGGGAAAAACATTGTTCTAAATTAGGGATATCAACTAACCTAACTCCGGGAAACCCCTCTAGAGACTCCATATTTTGGGATTTATTCCACCGGTGTGCTAAATTTTGAGTGGGTGTACTAAGAGCCTTTATATTCTCACCCTGGAATAACGCCAGACAACGAAAGAAACACACATTATCAGTGTAAGGTGTAGAGTGGCTTTTATCGCGTTGCAATGTGATGATGGCTTTATTGTTTGTGATGTTTAATGGTATGTCTTCTAGACAGCAGCCGATGGGGTTTTCTGTCATGTGATATATGTAAACACTAGTCGCTGGAATTGTCTCTACAAGGTATTTGGTGTCGGGCCTAGTGTGTAATGCATAATTAAACATGTCGCTTGCCTTAACTATCTCTATAAATTCGTCAAAGTCTTGTTTGTTGTTGATTACTATTGGGACGTCTAATTCACAGGCGTTGTTCGATGAGGCATGAAAAAAACTAAGGTCCTTTGTCTCCATGTGTCTTAATATGATGTGGTGGCTGTAGTTAATTTTGAATCTACTGGTCTGAATAGTAAACATCATCTCTAACTTGTTGGTCCAATCTATTGGTTGTGTTGAGACTGGTCGATGAAAAAAATTATATGTCGATATATGCTTGTGCATGTTCTGATGAGTCCTAATGGCTGTCCAGTGTTCTTTATATTTTTGTTGGACGTCGTTGGGTAGGTTATATATAGTCTCCAGTTCTTCATAAAACAATATGTCGGCTTCCTCGTCTACGAGTTCGAAAATCATGTTTTCTTATTTTTGTTTTTTAGCTGGGTTCTTCTGTTTTTTATTGGTGTTTGTGTCGGCTTTTCGTTTGCGTGATGAAGATGATGATGATGGTGCTGTTGATGATGTGGGTATTATTGATGATGATGATGATGACGGTGAGTGTGTTGATAATGATGGTATCCCATGAAGTGTTCTTATATGTCTTTGTAGACCGTCTTGTCGTTTAAAAAGACTACCACACATAGGACAAGACACCCGTTGCGTATTTGCGTGGCTGTTCCGAATGTGACGGGCAAGATTACGACTCGCTGTGAATACTTGCCCACAAATGACACACAATTGACCTTCTTTATGTGTGCTGGGCATGTCGGTTCTTGCTGAAGCCATCTTTTATAACTGAGGAAGACACTGGTCTGAATACGACACACAAGTATCTGTAAGAGAAAAAATACACAACACATATCACATTTTTATTGCTCAATATATACATGTTTTCGTTTATATCTTATATTTTTAATGATCAATATTTATTCAGTTATTTAGGATATTTACATGTGACTTTTATATTTTAAAATGCTCGGTATTGACATCCTTATATGTTTAGTGTTCAAAATTTATTTAGTTATATTGGAATATTTATATGTGAGATTTCTATTTTAAATGCTCAGACATCGTTAAATTTTCTCAATATTTTTAATGATTTAACATTACTGTTGTACATTTTACATCAAACAGCTGTGAAATTCCAACTCTTATATTTTCCTTTATTATATTTATATACATATATTACTTAGAGAGAGAGAGAGAGAGAGAGAGAGAGAGAGAGAGAGAGAGAGAGAGAGAGAGAGAGAGAGAGAGAGAGAGAGAGAGAGAGAGTAATAAAGATCCAACCTGATTGTACTGTCCAGACCCACTTTGTGATGACAACTTGGCCACTTGTTGCGCTGATGGCTCTCCTTGTTGGTAGATACTGGTCAGTGATGCAGCACGACAGTCTGTTGAAATTACCAAACACACTGATGTCTCTCCTTGTTGGTAGATACTGGTCAGTGATGCAGCACGACAGTCTGTTGAAATTACCAAACACCTTTGCATGAGATACCAAGGCGAGGAATGAAATAAGTGTGTGTGTGTGTGTGTGTGTGTGTGTGTGTGTGTGTGTGTGTGTGTGTGTGTGTGTGTTTGTTTGTGTGTGTGTGTGTGTGAATGTGTGTGTGTAAGCGCTATAACATTAAGGAAGTATAAGTCAGTGACATTTTAGGTACCTTGGTATAATATATACAATGACACAGTGTGAAGGCATATAGACAGCAGAAATAGTTATATACTGATATTTCGTTTAATATATTCAACACACAATGGTGGAAACACCTAGCACACGTACCTATATTTGAGACAACGTCCGCTTGTACCGAGAGCGACAAAATATCAGTTGTGTCGAGTTCACAGTTATAGTTATATCAAGCTTTCTTCAGTTATACACAGCTCAAGACGATACTTCCAGTGTTAGCAAAGTTTCAATCTGTAGAAAACAAATCAAAATACTTTAATGAACGGGAAGTAAGCAATACATAGCTGTAGAAATAAGACAGGTTAGTGATCATGCATGTTCATGATACAAGACTAATGTTTCATAAGACATATACATAAAACAAGTATAGACGGGGCAGAGATGCTGTGATGTGATGGAATACGAGCATAAACAAACCTGTATGTCTGTGATAACGTTGCCTTTTGTCGGACTGGTTGAGATTTCTCTGGTTATAAATAGCTCAAAAGACTTCTCCCTTCGTGTTAGCAAATTTTTTCAATCTGTACTTCCTTAACTTTGACACTGTTTGAAGCATTTAAAAATGTTTAACACTTTTTTTAAATTTGTTAAAATTGGTTGAAATCTTAAGTTTTTTAAACTTTGAACGCCTGGTCCTTGCTTAACTTTCAGTTTCTGACATTTTGAAACTTTTTAAAATTTTTAAAAATTTTTAAACCTTTTTAAATTTGTTAAAATTGGTTGAAATCTTAAGTTTTTGACACTTTGAACGCATGGTGCTTGCTTAACTTTCAGTTTCTAACATTTTGAAACTCTTTAAAACTTTTAAAATTTTTTAAACTTTTTTAAATTTGTTAAAATTGTTTGAAATCTTAAGTTTTTTAAACTTTGAACGCTTGGTGCTTGCTTAACTTTCAGTTTCTGACATTTTGACACTTTTTAACCTTTTGAAAAATTTTTAAACGTTTTTAAATTTGTTAAAATTGGTTGAAATCTTAAGTGTTTTACACTTTTAAGACTTGGTCATTACTTAACTTTCAGTTTCTGACATTTTGAAACTTTTAAAAAAATTTTGAAATTTTTTTACCTTTTTTAAATTTGTTAAAATTGGTTGAAATCTTAAGTTTTTTAAAACTTTGAACGCGGGGTGCTTGCTTAACTTTCAGTTTCTGACATTTTGAAACTTTTTAAAATTTTTAAAATTTTTTTAACTTTTTTAAATTTGTTAAAATTGGTTGAAATCTTAAGTTTTTTTAAACTTTGAACGCGTGTTGCATGCTTAACTTTCAGTTTCTGACATTTTGAAACTTTTTAAAATTTTAAAAATTTTTTAAACCTTTTTAAATTTGTTAAAATTGGTTGAAATCTTAAGTGTTGTAAACTGTTAAGACTTGGTCATTACTTAACTTTCAGTTTCTGACATTTTGAAACTTTTTAAACTTTTTTAAATTTTTAAAACTGTTTTAAATTTGTTAACATTGGTTGAAATCTTAAGTTTTTTAAAACTTTGAACGCGTGGTACTTGCTTAACTTTCAGTTTCTGACGTTTTGAAACTCTTTAAAATTTAAATATTGAGCACAACCCACTACTGGCAACGCCGATCGCATTCCGGTATGAACCTAAGGCCTATCCACGTCAATATGGAAGCACTATACTCGAGTTTCGGCATTGTTTGAGCTCGTCAGTAGTGCATTTCCCTGACCGGATCCGGAAACAGTCCCGGATCACGCGTGTGAAGCGGGTGTGTAACCACGCGGCACACACTGGACACACCAAATTATCACAACAGAACACCACAACGCTACCCATATTAGGCTATGCTCAATATTGCCCAATCGCCGCGACCTACGTCCATCAATCGATGGGACCCGAACGATAAGGACTTCTCACTGGCAAGGAACACCAGGCCTCCTAAATCCAGTGAGCAATAATAAATTGATTATGTGGTTGTTTCGGGATTTGAAATTTAAATATTGAGCACAACACACTACTGGCAACGCCGATCGCATTCCGGTATGAACCTAAGGCCTATCCACGTCAATATGGAAGCACTATACTCGAGTTTCGCCCTTGTTTGAGCTCGTCAGTAGTGCATATCCCTGACCGGATCCGGAAAGTCCCGGATCACGCGTGTGAAGCGGGTGTGTAACCACGCGGCACACACTGGACACACCAAATTATCACAACAGAACACCACAACGCTACCCATCGTAGGCTATGCTCAAGATTGCCCAATCGCCGCGACCGACGTCCGTCAATCGATGGGACCCGAACGATAAGGACTTCTCACTGGCAAGGAACACCAGGCCTCCTAAATCCAGTGAGCAATAATAAATTGATTATGTGGTTGTTTCGGGATTTGAAATTTAAATATTGAGCACAACCCACTACTGGCAACGCCGATCGCATTCCGGTATGAACCTAAGGCCTATCCACGTCAATATGGAAGCACTATACTCGAGGAGGCCTGGTGTTCCTTGCCAGTGAGAAGTCCTTATCGTTCGGGTCCCATCGATTGACGGACGTCGGTCGCGGCGATTGGTCAATCTTGAGCATAGCCTACGATGGGTAGCGTTGTGGTGTTCTGTTGTGATAATTTGGTGTGTCCAGTGTGTGCCGCGTGGTTACACACCCGCTTCACACGCGTGATCCGGGACTGTTTCCGGATCCGGTCAGGGATATGCACTACTGACGAGCTCAAACAAGGGCGAAACTCGAGTATAGTGCTTCCATATTGACGTGGATAGGCCTCAGGTTCATACCGGAATGCGATCGGCGTTGCAAGTAGTGGGTTGTGCTCAATATTTAAATTTCAAATCCCGAAACAACCACATAATCAACTCTTTAAAATGTTTAAAATTTTTTAAACTTTTTATAAATTTGTTAAAATTGGTTTAAATATTAAGTTTTTTAAACTTTTAAGACTTGGTCATTGCTTAACTTTCAGTTTCTGACAATTTGAAACTTTTAAAAAATTTTAAATTTTTTAAACTTTAAAATTTTTGACGTGTATTTATCTTAGCACGGATCTAGAAGATACACATAATAATTACATGAAGGTACCTGTAGTATTATTTTATGACAAAGAAATGGAACAAACACGGGGATATTCTTGAACAGTTGAAACTGAACAATTATACGAGAGAATAAGAATCGACATGATGAAAAAACAAAGGCAAAAGAGCAAAATAAGATCTGTCCATTGCCATTAGAGTATAGAAGTACTACATAGAAGGAAAAAAATTAATACCAAGATCAGCCAAGAAGCAAACCTGTATAGAGAAAATATACAGTCACAACAAGTAGCTCACCTGAGGCTTGAGACTTTGCAGACTGAAATATCACGGCAGCCCCCTTAGTATTTATACAACTTTCATGCCACGTCAGCAGTTTGTTGGTTACTTGTTTAGACAATAACAGGTCACATTGCTACAGGAAACAGGAAACAAACCAGAGGTCACTTTGAGTGTTAATAAAAGTGATATTGTTCCCTAAGCTGAGTCACCTTGCTACAGGAAACAACGCAGGGGACATTCTCAGTATTACCTACAATTGCTATTGTCCCCTAATCCGGCTTAAATACCATGCACCCGGTACACTGAATAGGGATTTAACCTGGTCAAAACTACTGACCGTACAAAGGTCGATCACGTAGAATTTACGTGGGTCATTACACGTATCACGCGCTGCCCTTGTAGCAGGATGTGGCGACAAGGTTGACTTGTAACCTGTGATTACCATAGCGTAAAAATGATTAGGAGACGGTTTTAATGTGGGCAAAAATGTATGGTATTTTAGGTACAGGAAAAACAACCGACATTTTGTAGAACGGTTAACGGTCGTATTTTTTATATGTTATATTGGAGTCGAACACCGACCGCCCGCGCACCATGTACCCGAGCACGCACGCACGCCCGGTCGCCCCCGACTACACTCACCGACTTTTAAATGGATGTAATAAGACCAAATATGAGTTATACCCCTTTGACTCCCCATTTAGAATGGGGAGTCGATTTCAGGGGGAGCCAGATGACGTCACATAGAGCTTTAGAGAGAAAAATTGGGGAGATGGCTCCTCTTTTTTGGGCTCGTAATGCGCATACTATACTACTTACAACATTTGTAGGACAATTAATACAACGGTACAACATCTGTAAGACAATTAATACAATGGTAGTACATTCAGTGAATATGTGTAGGACAATTAACACATCGGTACAACATCTGTAGGACAATTAATACAACGGTACAACATCTGTAGGACAATTAATACAACGGTACAACATCTGTAGGACAATTAATACAACGGTACAACATCTGTAGGACAATTAATACAACGGTACAACATCTGTAGGACAATTAATACAACGGTACAACATATGTAGGACAATTAATACAACGGTACAACATCTGTAGGACAATTAATACAACGGTACAACATCTGTAGGACAATTAATACAACGGTACAACATCTGTAGGACAATTAATACAACGGTACAACATTTGTAGGACAATTAATACAACGGTACAACATCTGTAGGACAATTAATACAATGGTAGTAAAGTCAGTGCCGGTCTCCCTGGTCTAGGGTTTACACGATTTTCTTCGTAATCCCGTATACTCTCGTGAGTAAACTGACGAGCGCGAGAATTGGTAACGGTTCTCTCCGCTTACGGGGTATGTGAGCCGGTAGCTCAGATTGCAGTGGCGTAATCTTGCAAAGAAATCAACAATCAATTGAAAGATGTTGATGTTGACAGCGATGTCCTGTAAAGGATATGCGATATGCATATACACCCCCTCCCCTCCCCCCCCCCCCCCCCCCCCCCCCACACACACACACTGGCACCTTGCCATCTTGACAAACGATATTTTGTTACATTGTCCTTCAAAAAGGCATACAAATATAGACCTAAATCTTTGCTTCATTGACTACACTTCATTTTCAATAAAAGTGATTGATTGATTGATTGATTTAGGAACCGACATCACAGCATTCCCATAAGCACTCCGTCCCCATCCTCAGAAGCCAGCGAAGAGTTCCAACCCCAATAGTACCAGTAGCAATCTGATTGTATGTGCGTCTCGCCTTTCCTCTAAGCGCCGAGCATCGGCCAGATCGCCTCGTCACTCCACGCTGTCGCATTTTTCAATAAAATAGGACAAGTTAACATGATGGAGATACTTGCATATCTACAAATTGATGAGAAATACCTTAGACTTGTAAGAAAACATACATTGGAAGCAACATGTTGCCGTAAGGTTTATAATGGAGTAGTTCATGTCACGCAATTAAGAGAAGTTTGTGACAGGGATGTGTAATGTCTCCAGAACCTGTTATACCTTCACAGAGAAAATATTGTTGTAAATGTATAAGAAATGAGAGTAATCGCCACTTGAGAAATAACATCCATAACTTTATATATGCGGATGATACAGTATGGATTGCAGGCAATGACAAATACCTGCAGCATTCAGTAGATGTGGTTATTGTACACAGTTAACAAACAGGGTTAGAATTACATTGTAAGAAGATAAGAGTTTATGGTCGTCACTAGGAAGACAGAAATCCTAGAATGTTTGACATTCGTATACAAATCAAGTGTGATTGGTTCTTCCCTTAGCTAAGGGACAGTGAACGCAGTTCAGCAGGGGGCTGAGTGGTCTCGAGGTATGGTGTCCGCCTCAAGTGCTGGAGGTCCCGTATTCAGACCCCGGTGAGGACCTGGATTTATTTAAAATATCCACCTGGAATTCCAGTAATTTCCCCTGGTCTGTGGGTAGTGAGATCGGACGCCCGTGTGTATTGCTGCGCACGTAAAAAATCCCTTGGCAGTTGGAAATCGAAAAAGAGTAGCCTAACGGCGCTGCCCGGGCAAAATTTCGAGTTAAAAATCTACCCATGTATTTCAGGATCCTGACCGATGCAACGGAGTTCGTGCATTGAGCTGAGTTTCTCCAGACTCAGGTTTGAGTTAGGATGAAAACTGAGCACTTATGGGTTAAACCGTGTGCCGTGATGTTGATCCAACGATTAAAATGACTAAAACGAACGCAGTTCCATTATCCCACAAACCGCATACGAAATGAGCTGTGTGCGATTTGAAACGCTGTCAGTAAAAATAAGGAACTCGAATGAAAAACAAACCGGCAAATGTAAATATCTAGGGTCAATGTTCATGTCTGACGGGGGAAATTGACAGAGACATGAAACAATTTGTGCAAAGACAAATCAGGCATGGGACACTAGCGCCACTTCTGTTGCCTGTAAGGATTCATATAACTACTAAAGCAAATCTCATAAGAACTATTTGTTTGAAATTATGCGACCAATGTCAAACACGAAGGCTCAATGTAGCTAGTGAGCGCAAAATCGTAACAACATAGATGAGATGTCATAAAACAGAAACAACATTTCCACATCCATTAGGTGTTTTTCAGCATGTCTGCTAACTGTCCACGCTTAATATCCGTATAAGTTTAGTTTAGTCGATGGATCAACATCACGGCACACGGGTGTAACCCATAAGTGCTCCGTTCTCCTCCTAACTCAAACCTGAGTCAGGAGAAACTCAACTCAGTTTCTCAACATCCGTATAAAAGTACATGTTCTATGTAACACTTTTTTTACTCGCTGCAAGTGATATCTTTTTTTTAATAATTCAGGCTGTTTCCCATTTTGCAAAAGGCTACCACTCGTATGTACTTGTAAAATAACTATTACCTAGATAATCGTACCAACGTGTACAACAAATATTACTAAGACACTCGAATGTACTAGTACAACTATTATTACTAAGACACACGAATGTACTTGTACAACTATTATTACTAAGACACACGAATGTACTTGTACAACTATTATTACTAAGACACACGAATGTACTTGTACAACTATTATTACTAAGACACACGAATGTACTTGTACAACTATTATTACTTAGACACTAGTATGTACTTGTACAACTATTATTACTTAGACACTAGTATGTACTTGTACAACTACTATTACTTAGACACATCGCTAAAAACAGAAATGATCTTACTGTTGTATTTGACAGACACCCTGTACCAACTGAAAGGTAAGTATTTCGCCAGGAACATTCGAACGGAGGTTGAACCGGTATTGGGGTTGCATGTCGTCTGGCGGTTATCACGTAGAAATATCGGTGTAGAAGAAGAGCTCTCGGTCAACAGCAAATCAACTGAAACATTTGCCAAACAAGGAGTTAGTACGTGCTTTATATGTTGTCATTTTCGATCAGTCTAATGCCTGTCACATAGTTCACGGTTCATAGTCATCACGTATGTTGTAATTAAGTGAAGTCATAAAAATGAACACAGACCATATTCGCGAAGAAATAAACGTCGAGGATAATTTAACAGATTTAGTACCAAACAAAAAATAAAAGGTTACGACCACACAACAATTGATGGCGACAAATTATAAGTAGGGGCGTGTCATAGTTAATGAAGACCGTAAGCTTATTAGAGACATTTGACGTATACAGTCAAAATTTTTTGGACGTATTAGAAAACATGAATTGGAGATCGAGGGGAAGAGACCAAAGGCAAGACCGAGAAGTAAATACCTGGATAACTTGGCCACGTGGTATGGTGAGACAGAAACACGGAGCTGATCCACGACTCTGGTGATCGAGTGAGATGGCAAATCATGACCGCCCACGCTCATCGGTAGGGCACATGATGGGTGGATGGATGGTCACAGTTAATATGGGGGTAGATATGTTGTATTCATCGTGGGCATCCTTGTTTCGACATGTTCATGTTAGTCATCCATCGCTGGCATTGCCTTTCTCTTACACTTCTCCATGCAAGCTTTCCTTCTGGGTTACATTTTAACAATAGCTGGTATGCACCGACAACATGAAGTACCTAGGTGGCATGTTCTTTTCTTTTCCGCCATTCTTTAACAAGGCATTTCGCCACACATTTTGAAAATTAGATTACGCCGTCTTTAAGAAACTACAGTGACTGAGGGACACGCTGGCCAGGAAAGAAACATTCCAATTCCGAGGTGTGAACCCGAGTCATTGTATTGCTAGGTGGGTGTATTATACTAACATATATATAGTTATCACGGTAGTACTATATTTAATGCACTATTTACATCACCTTTCAGATTTGGCCGTTGAAGAGTAGTGATATGTTCAGTGTCTGATCGGACCATTTTTCCCTCACATATCCTTTACAGGACATCGCTGTCAATACCAGCATTTTACCGCTGTTGTTGATGTTTTAGCAAGATTACGCTCAATAGTTTGCCATTGCTTTCTGAGCGGCCGGCTCACATATCCGGTAAGTAACGGGCGCGGCGATAACGATCGGATCATTAACGAGTGGTAACGTACTTACATCGTCTCACTGGACAGATGAAAATTGGTGATTGGACCGTTGAAAAGTATTGATATGTACATTGTCTGATCGGACAGTTGAAGAGTGGTGATTGGACCGTTGAAGTGTGGTTATTGGAACTGTAACGAGTGGTGATGTGTATATTGTAACTAAAACTAACCATACTGACATCCTGGCCCAAAGTAAGGACTTTTGCATGGTTCTTTTGCAGGGCACTGTCCGTACACATTACAGGTCTGGGATTGTGCACAATGACACCGGAATCTGCAGCCGGCACCAAACCATCCAGTGGGACACTCTGCAATGAAAGGAAGAATGTGAATATAAACCACTGAAATTAGAACATTATACGACAATGGTATCTTCCCATCAGAACATGTGTGTGTATGTGTGTAATAGTTCTAAAGGCGGTGTATCGCATGTAATTGTCATCATCATCTGCATGCAGCCATGAGTCATCTAACTATGAATTGTCAACGAGAGTCAAAGAGGCACACTCGTTGCTAAGACACATGGAACTTGTAGACCAACCACCGCAGTTTTGATGATGGAGTGGCTGCAATCACTAAATCTTTGAAGTGCACATCAGGTGCTGGGATTACCAGTGCAATCATAGTATCTGATTTTCCGTCCATATTACGTGAAGAACAGCATGTTCTTAAGATTCGCTACACATTCTCTAGATCTTTAGCCATTTACAGTGTTTCACCAATGTCCAGGTAAGATTCGCTACATATTCTCTAGATCTTTAGCCATTTACAGTGTTTCACCAATGTCCAGGTAAGATTCGCTACATATTCTCTAGATCTTTAGCCATTTACAGTGTTTCACCAATGTCCAGGTAAGATTCGCTACATATTCTCTAGATCTCTAGCCAGTTACAGTGTTTCACCAATGTCCAGGTAAGATTCGCTACATATTCTCTAGATCTCTAGCCAGTTACAGTGTTTCACCAATGTACAGGTAAGATTCGCTACATATTCTCTAGATCTCTAGCCAGTTACAGTGTTTCACCAATGTCCAGGTAAGATTCGCTACATATTCTCTAGATCTCTAGCCAGTTACAGTGTTTCACCAATGTCCAGGTAAGATTCGCTACATATTCTCTAGATCTCTAGCCAGTTACAGTGTTTCACCAATGTCCAGGTAAGATTCGCTACATATTATCTAGATCTCTAGCCAGTTACAGTGTTTCACCAATGTCCAGGCCGTTGATGTTTGTAATGTTCAGAGTCCACTTTCGTGTTGACCGACCAGTGCCTCTGTATACAGGATGCACGGCTTCACGTACTGTTCTGTATAACGCCACTTTTTTTTTTTTTTTTGCTTATCCTATTTACAGGACATTGCTGTTAACACCAGCATTTCACTGCTGTTGTTGGTGTCTTGGCAATTGTTACGTTCAGAAGTTTGCCATTGCATTCTGAACGACCGACTCCCATACCACCATGTTAAAACCCCAACGCGACACAGTCTACTGCCAGATCTGTCGCACTGTGTTTCGAACACATGGTAAGCGGCTCATGAATCTCGTTCGCAAGCTTTTAGCCACGGAGTCCGGCATAATGCCACTGTGTCGTGAAATGCACATGTTATTGCCCCGCCCTGAGCTTTCTGCAGTTTATCACCCGGTATTCATCAGTGTCAGATCTTGTAAAATGCTGCATGTTTCCACTTCTTCATCTGTGATATTCTGAGAGATAAGCTGAAGCATGTCAGATCAAAAGCCTCAGTTGTTTCTTTAGTTACTGGGACATCGTACGTGATTCCCAGTCGAATGTTGCCACAGGAGCGGCGCGCACATTGCTAATGTTACGTCAGTAAGCTACTGGGTATATGGCGCTGCCCTAAAATAGCTTAGACTATAGAAAATCCCATGAGTGTTGTGGTCGAGATCAGACCCGACTCCTCTATCTTCTAGAAAGAGCGTCCATGCCCAGTATCCACACTCTACTAATGAAGAATCAGATTCGCTGGGCTGTCACTTGACTAGCATGCCAGATCACAGGCTCCCTAAACGATGTTTTATTTTTTTTTACGGCGAGCTTCGTTGTGGTAAACGCTCTCAAGGCGGCCAGAGCAAAAAAAAAAAAAAAAAATTGATTCACCAATATATATATATAAAGTAAGAGAAGACCTTCAATCATATAGTAAGAGAAGAAAAAAAAATTAAAAAACACTGCAAATCTCAGTGAAAGCTATTGGAATTCATTATGACACATGGGAGACTGAAAAACACCAAAGGCTGAAAAACACCAAAGACTGAAATTCGAGGCGTACATTATTACGCGAGGGAGCAGTCACTTGTGAAGCAACCAGGACTGCAAGAGCTGTGAAGAAAGGCTGGATAGTAAAACCACTGCAGGAGATCTTCCTCCTGGAACGTCAAGCATTCTCTGCCCACATTGTCAAAGAATATTTCGAGTCAAAATAGGCCTTATCAGCCATCTTAGAACTCACGGCTCCATACTTTCAACCCAAATGAAGAATAGTCATCATTATTCTTGATGAACAAAGAATAACATGATCTAGAATTCTAGAAGTATCCGTGGTTCCGATTGCTAGGTTGTGTCGTCGTGGGAACCCAGCTCAATGAAAGGCAATCCCCGCGTGGTAGAGAGCAGTCGAACAAGTGACCGTCGAGCCAGCAGGCGTACATGCTAGCGACTGTCCTATAGTGGGCCCCTTAGAGTTTGTGTTGTTGTTGTTGTTGTTGTTGTTGTTGTTGTTGCATATCCTTTACAGGACATCGCTGTCAACATCAGCATCTTTCAGCTAATTTGTTGATTTCTTGGCAAGATTACACTAAGTGGTTTGCCATTGCTTTCTGAGCGACCGGCTCACATACCCCGTAAGTTACCAATGCGGAGAGAACCACTACCAATTCTCGCGCACGTCACGTTACTCACTAGAGTATAAGGGATTACGGATAAAGTCGTGTAACCTCTAGACCAGGGAGACCGATTCACTAAGAGTACCTACCTGTTATTTGATTACGTCATGGGTGCTGTCGGACTTATTATTATTATTATTATTATTATTATTATTATTATTATTATTATTATTATTATTATAGTATAGTTACAATGTTTTTATAATAAAAAAAAAAGAAAAACATAGTTGCATATCCTTTACTGGACGCAGCAGTCAGCTTCAGCATTATTTGGGTCTTTGTGATTCATGGGCAAATGTACCTTCAGTAGTTTGCCATTGCTTTCTGAACGAAAGGCACCCATACAATTGGAAACCAACGCAATGAGGTCTGCTTCCACATCACTCGCAGCTGTGTTTCGAACGCGGTTTACGGGATTAAGAATCGCATTCGTAACCCATTCACCACAGAGCCGTCTGTATGTTTAAAAACGCCCGTTATAATTCACAGTTACTGACAGCATGACAGTATGGGTGGCGCTATGCGTCAGCTGTCATTGAGATGGTGTTAACATGTAAATATAGAATCAACAGCTATTGAGATGGTGTAAACATGTAAATATAGAATCAACAGCTATTAAGAATACTTATGTCGCACTTTGGCCGAAAACTGACATCTCCATAAAACCGAACAGAAATATGTAAATCTCGGTACAGGAGGACCGCATTGTGTGCTCTTGTTTCGTAGTCAGTATGTCACAATACACGACGTGCTTGTCCAGAGTTCACTCACACCTGTTAGACATATGCATGTACATGTTTAGGCTATGTTGTCTTTGTACACACATATGAGATTGATACATTTATACATGACTATCTTGACAACATGAAAGTTGGCGGGGAAGACAAACATTTTAGCATAATGAAGTTGATATACCTCGTACTACACATGATTGACAGAACACGGGGCAGAAGAATATGGTTCAGACAAGATAATCAACGCCACACGCCATGTATTATAAGAGAAAGAAAATTACTGGATGTATCTTCAGTATATATGCTGTGTCAATGACTAGCAGACCTGACAGATGTCCTTCAGTATATGTGCTGTGTCCATATCTAGCAGTCCTGATTGAAGGTCTTCAGTATATGTGTTGTATCCATATCTAGCAGTCCTGATTGAAGGTCTTCAGAATATGTGTTGTGTCCATGGCTTGTAGTCCTCACCGATGGTCTTTAGTATATGCGTTGTGTCCATGGCTAACAGTCCTGGCCGAATGTCTTCAGTATATGTGTTGTGTCCATGACTAGTAGTCCTCACCGATGCCCTTCTGTATATGTGTTGTGTCCATGACTAGTAGTCCTCACCGATGCCCTTCTGTATATGTGTTGTGTTCATGACTAGTAGTCCTCACCGATGCCCTTCTGTATATGTCTTGTGTCCATGACTAGTAGTCCTCACCGATGCCCTTCTGTATATGTGTTGTGTCCATGACTAGTAGTCCTCACCGATGCCCTTCTGTATATGTGTTGTGTCCATGACTAGTAGCCCTCACCGATGCCCTTCTGTATATGTGTTGTGTCCATGACTAGTAGCCCTCACCGATGCCCTTCTGTATATGTGTTGTGTCCATGACTGGTAGTCCTCACCGATGCCCTTCTGTATATGTGTTGTGTCCATGACTAGTAGTCCTCACCGATGCCCTTCTGTATATGTGTTGTGTTCATGACTAGTAGTCCTCACCGATGCCCTTCTGTATATGTGTTGTGTTCATGACTGGTAGTCCTCACCGATGCCCTTCTGTATATGTGTTGTGTTCATGACTAACAGTTCTGGCCGATGGTCTTCAATATATGAGGATTGCTAGTCATGGACCTACACATATACTGAAGACCACGCCAATAAGCCTTTGTCATGCTTTGATATCTCACAAGATTACATGTCTATTGCCCGATCTGTAATCTTGGCTCTATTATACTTGTAGCCAAGCCATCCATGTGGGGATCCATGGGTCGTCCGTCAGCCTGCAGTCTTCAACAAAGTGTGTCGGTTGTAACTATGTTTTCGAGCGTATTCCTCCTCATAACATTACCATAACAGTGCTAATTATCTAAGTCTAAGGTTTCTAATCAATTTGAGTTGTTCATGATTCCTCCCCTCCTTCTCCTCCCCTCCTCCTCCCATCTCCTTCCCTCCCCTCCTTCCCCTCCTCCTCCCCCTTTCTCCCCCACCTCCCCCTCGTCTTTCTTGGGAACGGGAACGGGAGCAGGGGCCGAATATGAATTAAATGAGATGCTCATCGCCAGGGGCTGGGCTCACAGTGTCGCGCCAAGCACTCAGTTGCATGTCGACGGAACAATGTACTACCAGTCCAACATGAGGGCAATGCAATTTCAAACCGTAGCCACAAACGTAGACACTCCAAAAGCCTTAACTGTTCTAATGCATATCCGCATTGGTGGGGACCGGCAGTCCTTAGAAACAACAATAATAGACGAAAGAACGCATTCAAACATGCTGCAATGAGTTGTTATGTGTGCTTCTGCTAGGCAGGGGTGTATGACAGGATGAGGTCAAGAGGTTTACAAGCAGTGTTTTCTGTTAGGAAACCAATATCTTCAATTTGCGACAATTGCTACGAAAGACTGCATGTGCCAGTTTACTACAATGCGTGATATCGATTCATAAATAAATATTATATATCAATCAAGAAAATCATGTTTAACTTGCATACTCTGGTATTGGCTGTATATATCAATGTAGCACTCTGCTTCTTATTTCAGCTCTCAGCTTTTTATTCTTATGTTTACATCGCACAAATGAGACCTTGTACTTTGTACCATGACGATTCTTGTTGTACATTTTAAAATATATTCTCTATGAAGTATTTTCTTTCAGAAATAGGGCATGTTTCCTAAGCGACTAAATGAGCATGCTCAAGAGGATAGAGACGGGGTGGATCCGAAGAGAGTGGTTGCTGTCTCTTGAGCGGTCTCGGATGACAAAGATTAGTTTCATCTTCGTGCCAGGGCATGCGGGAGTACAAGGAAATGAGTGGGCTGACAAGCTCGCAGGTAAGGCTAAGGTGGAGGGCGGATGCGCCATGGACCAGGCTGACATTCTGAATGCTTTACGAGAAGTAAGTTGAGAACCAAGCAATGACTGAGAATCTACAACGATGGGCAAGCTGTGAGAACAGCAAATCAAAAGAGGGGTGGCCAAACAAGAACACTACGCAGGAAGCCAAAGAAGATTGATAAACCAACACAGAACTGGTGTCGTTAGCCGCTACGCGCTGCGGGATTTGCTGAGGAGGGGATCCGATCACTTATCGACTGAATGGTTCGATGTGCAATGAGGATGATCTGTCGACTAACTAACTAACTAAGATGTTCGGATTATTTTCATATAGTTGTTGAGTTGAGTTGAGTTAAGAACCGACATCACTGCACTCAGGACATTCCCATACGTTCTCAGTCCCCTCGTTCAATAGCCAGCGAAGAGTCATATTACTAATCGTTCCCACCGATATCTGATTAAAAGTTCTCCTGGTCTTTCCTCCCTGTTTTGAGATTCTTCCAGAACCCGTGCCGATCCCCCGCAATCTCATTCTTTCCACATATGGGTTCACAATCTGTTCCTCCGCCTTCTTCACCTGGTCCCACAAGCGCACAACCACCTCCCCTTTGTCCATAGGCAAAATACCACCAAGAGGTGCATTCCCTGCTAGCCTATCATTTATCATTTCATATAGTTGTACACCTAACTCTAATATACTCACACATGTAACACTTCCTGAATTCTGACATTGATGGGCGATGGAGAAAGAGAGAAAGAGAAGCACATTATTTACGGAAATATACACTCTTACATTAAAACATCACTTCAGAATATGAACCGTGTCTATTGTTATCCCTACAACGTTCGATCTAACCACGCTTAAAGTGATGACGTTTTACGAACATACATTTAAAAATACGGATTACATTCTTAGAATTTCAGAATAACGGATGAAGTAATACACTTGAAACTCACTATCACCATCATCATCATCGTAAGTTAGTTAGTTAGTTAGTTAGTCTTTCCTCTTGAGCCTAAGGCGGCGCATAGGGCAGAAGTCATGGCTCTCCATGTCTGGCGGTTCGCTGCTACCTGTTGTAGATCTTGGATATTTACTTGGCCATTGAATGAGCCTTCTCTGATGATGGTTCTACGCAGGGTCTCTCTTGGTCTTCCCCGTTTTCTTTTCCCTACTGGTGACCATATGAGGGCTTGGTAGGGGAGTCTTGTTTTGTATTGTTCATCGTAAGACATACCCATAAAAGAGGGCGATCATATTTCGATATCCCACATGATCACCAGTCTTCGATCAGGTCTGTGTACTGTTCTTGACCCCATTGTTTCATGTGACCTAGCCACCCGATGTTTTCATCTGGTTGCCTTCCCCTTGCTCTTTGTCTATCAATGGTGTCAGTTGTTTTTACATTTGCAAGTGCAGTTGTCATATCGTGTCCCAAAATGAATCGTTACTGTCCCAATACCCATCAATCATGTGCAAAGCCGGTATGCGTGGGCGATCATGATTCGCCAATTCACTCGATCACCATAGTCGTGGATCTGCTCAGTGTTTTTTTTGACAATGCCACGTGGTCAAGCAATCCAGGTATTTACTTCTCTGTCTTCCACTTGGTCTCTTCCCTTCTATCTTACCAGTTGTCACCAAGTTCTCAAATTCATTTATTCTTATAACATGCCCCCAAAATATGTTGACTGTCTACGTCTAATGTCTCTAATCAGTTTACGATCCTCTTTTGTTTCTTGAAAGACTTGGTCATTGGTTTTTCTGTCTGCTCATGGTATTCTTAGCATTTTCCCCAGGAACCACATTTCCACAACGATCAGATGTGTTTCAGCTTGTCTGCTCACTGTCCGAGCTTCACACCCATACAGAAGTACAAGTTCTATGTAGCACTTCAACACTCTTCTTCCCTTTCATTTATTATCATTTTATTGGTAAGTATGTTTTTCATCTTGTAAAATGCTACCTTCGCAATGACAATTCTTGTCCTAATCCTTTGAAGGCATCTACCATCATATGTTATGATTGTTCCGAGATAACAGTACCGATTCACACGTTTTTGACTTGTATATTACATAGTGGTATATCCTTCTTCCCAGTGGCGACCATAATCTGTGCCTTCTTAAAGTTCAATTCTAACCGTAGTTGCTCACTGAGTGCAACAACAACATCTACTAAATGGTGCAGACCTTGTTCATTGTCTGTAATCAAGACTGTATTGTCTGCATATCTAATGTTATTGATGTATCGTCTCCCAATGTTGATTCCTTCCATATCTTCTATATTTCTGAAAATATTTTCACTGTACATGGAAAACAGATCTGGAGACATTACACCTACCTGCCTCACACCTCTCTTAATAGGCTGATACTCACCTACTTCATTATTAATTCTTCTTGCAGCTTGATGTTTCCAATATCTGATTTTTACAAGTCTAAGGTCTTTTCCATCAATTTGTAGATCTTCAAGCATCCTTATCATGCCGGCATGCCTCACTTTATCGAAAGCCTTTGTGTAGTCAATAAAGCAAAGGTGTAGATCTTTGTTTACTTCTATAGAACGTTCAATTACTGTTCTCAGCATATACACAGCATTTACTGTACCCTTGCCTTCTACAAACCCACATTGTTCCTCTCCTACTTCAGGTTGTGTTTTCTTCCTCACTCTTTGCATGATAATTCTTAACAAAATCATCTTGATGTGACACATTATACTAATTGTTCGATGTTGATCGCATTCCATGGCTCCTGATTTCTTAGGGATTGCAATTAATACAGAGTTATATAATTCATGAGGTATATTTCCAGTATCAACTGCTGTATTCAGCAGTCTGGTAACTTTATCTATTCCATATTCTTCTATAGCTTTAATCATTTCTGTTGTGATGCTGTCTGCACCGGGGGTCTTGACAGATTTCATATGGTTAAGAACATTATGAACTTCTATCTTCAATATTGATGGTCCTTTATTATTGTTTTGAATATTATACTGTTGTTCTCTGTTATCACCATAACTGTGTTTCACATAATCTTACCATACATGTAAAATCTGATTTTTTTTCTATTAAGACTTTTCAATTTTGTTGTCTTTTTAGCAGCCTGCTGATGTACGTGTTCTTTGATTACTAAGCTCCTGAATTATTTTGTGCATTAGTTTGGTATTTTCATTGTTGTGTTAGTTTTCAATTTATATGCAGTTTTTCTCTAGCCATGCTTCTGTTGCCTCCTTACATAATATTCTGACTTGTATGTTAATTTCTTCATATTTGGCAGGATAATTTTTGTTCTGTCTTCTTGCTTCCATTATATGTACACTTTCTTCTGTTATCCATGTCTTACAACCCACTTTCTTTAATTCTGGAATAGTTTTGTTCTGCAGCACAACTGATGATTGAATTCTTCAACATTTCCCATTGATCATCCGAATCTTGAATTATGATCTCTAGATCAGACAATATAATTAAAGCGGGAGGAGAAGAAAACATACGAATGTGTCCCGCATTATGTAAAACGATATGGACGTAAGGTAAACGGCCGACAGATTGGAAGAGAATTATCTTTATTCCAATACCAAAAAAAGGGCAACTTGAAATTATAGAACTGTAGAAGGGTTGTCCTGATCAGTCATTCAAGTAAACTTCTATTAAAAATAATAACGGGAAGACTGCGTAAGAAAGTGGAAGAAGTGATTAGCGTCGTTCATGGTGGATTTAGATAAGGAAGAGGAACAAGAGATCACATACCCAACATTTGTTTAATAATAGAGAAGTGCAGAGAATTTAATGTAAAACTATTCTCACGTTTTGTGGATTATTGAAAGGCATGTGACTGTGTACAACATTAGCAACTTTGGGAAATCACGAGGAATATGGGATTTCCATCGCATGTAATACAGCTCATAAGAATGTTCTATCTAGACCAACAAGCAGCGGTTAGAATAAATAGCGATATATCAGATTGGTTTAACATCAAGCAAGGAATCCGTCAGGGTCTTGTTCTGACCCGCCCCCCTATTTGTTCACCATAGTCCGCCGAAATTATAATGAGAAATGTCAGAGATGATTTATGCAAGGAGCACTATCTCATCTCATCTCATCACGTTCTTCTTTTACCTTGCGGTGTCGAGGTGAAGTATAAACATCGTGAGAGTGCCTGATTATGGGCTTCATGTATCGATATTCCCTCTGACCTACCCCCCTATTTGTTTAACCTGTCCGCCGAAATTATATTGAGAAATGTCAGAGATGATTTATGCAAGGAGCACTATCTCATCTCATCTCATCACGTTCTTCTTGTACCTTGCGGTGTCGAGGTGAAGTATAAACATCGTGAGAGTGCCCGATTATGGGCTTCATGTATCGATATTCCCATGGACTCTGCTATTCCCTTCGCCCAACGTTTACGTGGTCGGCCTCTTCCTCTGTTTCCATCTGTACATCATTGCTTGTTGTGGTATGCTGATGAATGGGAGCCTACTTACATGGCCAAACCATTTGACTTGCTGCTTTCTAATAAAATCTAGTGCTGCTATAACCCCCACTTTATTCCCGATTTCTTCATTTCTGATCTTATCTCTTCTTGATATGTTGAGAATTCATCTCAGGAATCTCATTTCTGTTTCTGTGATTTGTCTTTTCTCTTTTTCTGTTATTGTCCAGGTTTGGCATTGGTAGCATAGAGTTGGTAGGAAGATTGTGCTGTAAAGTGCTTTCTTAGTAGTTAGTGATACCTGTTTGTTCTTTAGTATTGGTGCCATTTGTCCAGTGAGTTGGTTTGCCTTATTGCATCTATTTTCAATCTCGTCTTCTGATCTGCAATTTGATGATATTATACTTCCTAGGTACTTGAAACTCTTTACTTGTTTGAAGGGATGTTCGTTTAGGTGAATTGTTGTTGTTTTTTCTTCTTTAGTTATGGTCATTACCTCTGCTTTGCTTGTTCTAATTTTCATGTCATGTTCCCTACACATTTCGTTTAAACTATTCATGTGGTCTTGTAATTCAACTTCTAATTTTGCTATTAGTGCTTGGTCGTCCGCAAACAGGAGTTCTCTAATGGTCAGAGCACTATGATGCCCTAAATATCGATGGTCATGAAATACCAGAGATTCGATATGATGATGATACAGTATTACTATCCTCATCACAGTATGGAATAGAAAAACCAACCAACAGAATAGTGAAAATCACAACTTATATCTTAACATAGCAAACACAAAGATAATGCATACAGAGAAAAGTAATATATAGAAAGAAATATATGTTAATGAGGAAAAATTGGAGGTGGTGGAAAACTTTGAATATGTTGGTCATTAATTGCCAACAATGGTGACACAATTAAAACATTAAAAGACGAATATCTATAACTCTTCAAAAACTAAAACAACCGAATAAGTTGTGGCATGGGACATATAGAACTACAAACATTAGGTTTTTAAGAGCATGCATCTTTCCCATACAAAATATGTGAGACCAGTTAACTTCCTAAACAAGTTGAACAGTGCAATAATGCCTTTGACTATACATTTTATAGACGAGTTCTATGAATATCTTGGATACAGAAAAGAACAAATGCATCCATACGACAAGATCTAAATATTGAAGAAGGATGACTACAAAAGATGATACAACAAAGACAATTTAAATTTGTTGGTCAATTGAAACGTCATGAAAGTTTGGAGAGAACAATAATGGAGGGGTGTATGCCTGGGAAGAGAGGACGAGGAAGGCCAAAGAGAAGATGGGTGCATGATGTGGCAGATGATCTCCAGATGGGTGTATCGGAAGCGGCACATCTTGCTTGTGACAGAGAAGTTTTCCGGAATGTTTTTATGGCGATGATGTTCTGCAAAGGACACGCTACTAAATGAATGAATGAATGAATGAATGAAATGAATGAGGATAAACTCTATGGACCGCTGAATGAACTAAAAAAGACTGTTGGATTCATACAAGAGACAACATTGCAGTTATAAGCATATTTCAGGCGAACGTAAGAAGAAGAAGAACGAATGAATGAATTCGTTATTTTTTTTTAAACACACACTAGACAAGTTAACAATTGAAATATATAGTTACTATATCACGATTCAGACCTCCTCGTCATTTAGAGGTCAGAGGTTCCGGTCCTGAAATGTTAACTATAGCTTTCCATTGTTATGTTGTCTGGATTCTAATCTAATCTCTACTTCTGTGTTCACTGTATTCAGGGAGATATGCAATTCCGATGACGTCATATGTTTCACAACTCTTTACACCAAATGATGACATTGCATGACGTATGTGTCTTGTGTGTATTTGTTTAATACTACAAGCCACGCTGTTGTCATCAACAGATTCGCTGGGCCACCCGTTTGTCCACAGACTGCCTCAGCCTAATGAATGCATATTTCTTTCTAGTGAATACTTGTATGACAGTATTTCTGCTGACAAAGTGCAATGTTCAAGGTGAGAGATTTAGCTTTTTACAAGCACATTTCAGGTAACACATTAACTACAATCTCTTCGTGTAAAGATATTTGTGAAATTATGACAGTAGTTTATGGTGCCATACAACAATACAAGAACTACCCTGAGCTAAATGTCTAAAGCTCCATTAGCATACACAATTAGTGACTGGACTTGAATAAAGTCTACAGCACCATTATCATACACAATTAGTACTGATAGGCCTTAAATAAGGTTTAAAGCACCATTATCATACACAATTTGTACTGACAGACCTTCAATAAGGTCTAAAGCACCATTATCATACACAATTTGTACTGACAGACCTTCAATAAGGTCTAAAGGACCATTATCATACACAATTTGTACTGACAGACCTTCAATAAGGTCTAAAGCACCATTATCATACACAATTTGTACTGACAGACCTTCAATAAGGTCTAAAGGACCATTATCATACACAATTTGTACTGACAGACCTTCAATAAGGTCTAAAGGACCATTATCATACACAATTTGTACTGACAGACCTTCAATAAGGTCTAAAGCACCATTATCATACACAATTTGTACTGACAGACCTTCAATAAGGTCTAAAGGACCATTATCATACACAATTTGTACTGACAGACCTTCAATAAGGTCTAAAGGACCATTATCATACACAATTTGTACTGACAGACCTTCAATAAGGTCTAAAGGACCATTATCATACACAATTTGTACTGACAGACCTTCAATAAGGTCTAAAGGACCATTATCATACACAATTTGTACTGACAGACCTTCAATAAGGTCTAAAGGACCATTATCATACACAATTTGTACTGACAGACCTTCAATAAGGTCTAAAGGACCATTATCATACACAATTTGTATTGACAGACCTTCAATAAGGTCTAAAGGACCATTATCATACACAATTTGTACTGACAGACCTTCAATAAGGTCTAAAGCACCATTATCATACACGCATACTTCCTCCGAAGTCGGAGAGTGTCTGCCTGTACGGCGAGGAACCACCAGTCTGCACACCAATAAGCCAGACATGGGACAACGGATACTCACGCAAACCTCAGGTCCTAAATGACATCACACTGATGTTGGACAACAGGATGTCCTCATCCGACATACAGGACTTCACGCTGGAGTTCACAGCTAGCGAACACAAGCAAGTAAGCAAGAATTCACACATACTGACAGACCTTCAATAAAATCTAAAGAACCATTATCATACACACATACTGACAGACCTTCAATAAAGTCTAAAGCACCATTATCATACACAAATACTGAGCGGCTTTCAATAAAGCCTAAAGAACCATTATCATACACACATACTGACAGGCCTTCAATAAAGCCCAAAGCACCATTATCATACACACATACTGAGAGGCCTTCAATAAAGCCTAAAGCATCATTATCATACACAATTACTGACTGGATTTCAATAAAGTCTAAAGCACTATTATCAGGCACAATTACTGTATGGTCTTCAATAAAGTCTAAAGCACCATTATCATAAACACATACTGACAGGCCTTCAAGTGATATCACAGCCAACTATACCACTGACAATTTTAGTTGCATATCCTTTACACGACGTTGCAGTCAACACCAGCATTTGTGTTTGTGTTTTCTTGGCAAGTTTACGTCTAGTAGTTTACCATTGCTTTCTGAACGACGGGCACTCATACTATTATATAAAAACCAGCGAAAAGCAGTGGCTTCAAAATCGATCGCTTCTGGGTTTCGAACGGAGTATGCGGGATTGCAATTTGCGTTTTAACCACTTCGCTACAGCGCCGGCTTAAGAAATGTAGAGCACTAAACATGAACTAAACTGACAATCATCAGTTCAGCCCGTTTAATTTTCAACTTCTCATAACAATTGTTGGTTATTTTCGAAACATCCTCATCGATGTGCATTGGAATAGAGGACTACCTGGCGACCAGGCCTGCAAAGATAGTCAAGGCCACGAGATACGAAGGTCGCAGTTGTCATGGACTAATTATCCATGACCATCGCTCATGGTCGAAACGGCAGTTGCCGATTACGAGATGCACGAGTTCCGACCGGGTTCTGGAGAGGGGAATTCTCTTCTGGACTACAAACTCGGCGTTTGACCGTGGTCCAACTTGGACCGGTCGAGAGTCTGTGAAGGCAATGGCGAGATTCACCTCGTCGCCAGATATTTCAGTACAGTACCGTTAATATAAACGCGTTTTAACGTAAAAGTGAAAGATAGACTTTGTGACCATGAGAAGTTATGTAATGTTGAAAAGGTGAATTAGAGAATGAAAACTAGTCAGTCTTATGTTTTATTTGAACGTTGTGAGAAGTGACAGCGAATGGCAATGTAAGTTTTAATACAATATTGCGGCTTAGTCCACTCAGACCAATGCACTGTCTACTCAGCAATTAGTCAGAGTATAAGCAGGACAATGGGAGGAATCACTCCTAATACAGCTATCTGGGTCCTTCAAACGCGAACGAAACATACCAACATGAGGACACACATTTCGAACTTAGAATGGACCAGCTAGAGTCAGAACCGTGAATTAATTTCAGAATATTACTACTGGAAAACTCTGAAGGGGACAATATGTCTACTGTGTGACAATTTAAAGGCGTGTGATCACAGCGAGAGTATAGTTCACTCATGGCACTTAGTAGATGCACTGTCATTTTCAGGATCTAATGTCAGCAGTTTCGGAACCGCTGATTGAAACTAACTGATGCCATGCTGTTTCTTCTACAGGGACGTGTGTGTCTGGATGGTTTGGACCGCTGTGTGCGTATCAATGCCACTGTAAGAATACAGCTTCGTGTTCATTAACAGATGGGTCATGTCCTGCCAGTGACACATGTCAACCTCGTCATTTTGGTCCTGGGTGTCAGTACTGTAAGTGGCTTACATAATGATGCTATGGGAAGGTTTTTTTTTTATCTTACTGTTCACACTGTTATCTGTGTGATATCTGTCTCTCCTTTCTCTTTCTTCTCTCTCTCTCTCTCTCTCTCTCTCTCTCTCTCTCTCTCTCTCTCTCTCTCTCTCTCTCTCTCTCTCTCTCTCTCTGTCTCTCTCCTTATCACTTCCTCTCTTGAAATTTTTCCCTCTTTCTCTTTCCCGACCCCTTTCTCTCTTCCCACTCTCTCGTCTTTATTTTTCTCTCTCCTTTTCCCCCTCACATTCACTCTCTCTCTC
Source organism: Cepaea hortensis (assembly GCA_963921405.1). Taxonomy (NCBI): domain Eukaryota; kingdom Metazoa; phylum Mollusca; class Gastropoda; order Stylommatophora; family Helicidae; genus Cepaea; species Cepaea hortensis. The sequence goes on along the minus strand of OY992892.1, from coordinate 95,290,720 downwards.
TCTTTATTTACTCTCTCTCTCTCTCTCTCCCCTTCTCTTTCTCTTTTTCCCACTCGTTCTCAATAGCACAGTTATAAACTTTTAGCACAACGGGGGGACAGTTTATAGCTATAATGTCAGGATGGCGATGGAAAGATGATCTCATTACAGAGACAATGGGTTAGGTCCCTGAACATCACTGGAAGTGGCAAGCAAGTCGGCAATGACAGGCTTGCTCTGTAGAGATGCCTAGAGCATGATTCCTCAACTTACAGGGTCATTTGATGAGAGAAATTAGGCACACCGTCAAGCATGTTAGGGTTCGTTATGATCAGGTATAAACCGGAAAACGTAATTAGCAGCGGGCTACATTGATGGGGAAACAGACACATCTACCTTGTCATGTACCAATATGCCATCTACTGTACAAACACATCTACCTTGTCATGTACCAATATGCCACCTACTGTACAGACACATATGCCTTGTTATGTACCAACATGCCACCCCACTCTACAGAAACATCTACCTTGTCATGCATCAATATGCCATCTACTGTGCAAAGATACGTCTTTGGACTGCATAGCCACATGCCATAGTCGGACTACGATGGCGGATCTGATCAATGGGTCTGGTGATGGTTTGAGATGGTGATCCACGACTCTGGTGATGATTTGAGATGGTGATCCACGACTCTGGTGATGATTTGAGATGGTGATCCACGACTCTGGTGGTCGTATGAGATGGTGATCCACGACTCTGGTGGTCGTGTGAGATGGTGATCCACGACTCTGGTGATGGTGTGAGATGGTGATCCACGACTCTGGTGGTCGTGTGAGATGGTGATCCACGACTCTGGTGATAGTGTGAGATGGTGATCCACGATTCTGGTGGTCGTGTGAGATGGTGATCCACCACTCTGGTGATGGTGTGAGATGGCGATCCACGACTCTGGTGGTCGTGTGAGATGGTGATCCACGACTCTGGTGATGGTGTGAGATGGTGATCCACGACTCTGGTGATGGTGTGAGATTGTGATCCACGACTCTGGTGATGGTGTGAGATGGTGATCCACGACTCTGGTGATGGTTCGAGATGGTGATCCACGACTCTGGTGGTCGTGTGAGATGGTGATCCACGACTCTGGTGATGGTGTGAGATAGTGATCCACGACTCTGGTGATGGTGTGAGATGGTGATCCACGACTCTGGTGATCATGTTAAATGGTGATCCACAATTCTGTTGATCGCGTAAGATGGTAATCTATGACTCTGGTGATCGTGTAAGATGGTGATCCACGTCTCTGGTGATCATGTGGACTTGTGATCCACAACTCTGGTGATCATGTGGAATGCCGAACCACAACTCTGGTGATAGTGTGAGATGGTGATCCACGACTCTGGTGATGGTGTGAGATGGTGATCCACGACACTGGTGGTCGTGTGAGATGGTGACCCACGACTCTGGTGATGGTGTGAGATGGTGATCCACGACTCTGGTGATGGTGTGAGATTGTGATCTACGACTCTGGTTATAGTGTGAGATGGTGATCCACGACTCTGGTGGTCGTGTGAGATGGTGATCCACGACTCTGGTGGTCGTGTGAGATGGTGATCCACCACTCTGGTGATGGTGTGAGATGGCGATCCACGACTCTGGTGGTCGTGTGAGATGGTGATCCACGACTCTGGTGATGGTGTGAGATTGTGATCCACGACTCTGGTGATGGTGTGAGATGGTGATCCACGACTCTGGTGATGGTTTGAGATGGTGATCCACGACTCTGGTGGTCGTGTGAGATGGTGATCCACGACTCTGGTGATGGTGTGAGATGGTGATCCACGACTCTGGTGATGGTATGAGATGGTGATCCACGACTCTGGTGATCATGTTAAATGGTGATCCACGAATCTGTTGATCGCGTAAGATGGTAATCTATGATTCTGGTGATCGTGTAAGATGGTGATCCACGTCTCTGGTGATCATGTGGACTTGTGATCCACAACTCTGGTGATCATGTGGAATGCCGAACCACAACTCTGGTGATAGTGTGAGATGGTGATCCACGACTCTGGTGATGGTGTGAGATGGTGATCCACGACACTGGTGGTCGTGTGAGATGGTGATCCACGAGTCTGGTGATGGTGTGAGATGGTGATCCACGACTCTGGTGATGGTGTGAGATTGTGATCCACGACTCTGGTGATGGTTTGAGATGGTGATCCACGACTCTGGTGGTCGTGTGAGATGGTGATCCACGACTCTGGTGATGGTGTGAAAATAGTGATCTACGACTCTCGTGATGGTGTGAGATGGTGATCCACGACTCTGGTGATCATGTTAAATGGTGATCCACGACTCTGGTGATCATGTGGAATGCCGAACCAGAACTCTGGTGATGGTGTGAGATGGTGATCCACGACTCTGTTGATCGGTCGGTCGGTCGGTCGGTCGGTCGATCGGTGGGTGGGTGGGTCGGTCGGTCGGTCGATCGGTGGGTGGGTGGGTCGGTCGGTCGGTCGATCGGTTGGTGGGTGGGTGGGTGGGTCGGTCGGTCGGTCGGTGGGTAGGTGGGTGGGTAGGTGGGTCGGTCGGTCGGTCGGTCGGTCGGTAGGTGGGTGGGTGGGTCGGTCGGTCGGTCGGTAGGTCGGTCGGTAGGTCGGTCGGTCGGTCGGTCTGTAATAGGTCATTATTTCTCTCTCTTTATCTCTCTTTCTCTCTCTCTTTGTTATCTTATAGCGTTGCGCTGGGTTTGTGCGAATTGGTATCGGACCTGTCGTTCAGAAAGCAATGGCAAGACATCAACAACAGCAGTAAAATGCTGGTGTTAACAGCGATGTCCTCCTGTAAAAGGATATGAAGAAAAAAAAAATAGAAAAAAAAACAGTTTGTGCGAAGATTGCACTTGTTTGAATTGTTATTGGTGATCACGTATGGACATCAATGCCTACGTGGGATCCAGTAAGTGTTCAGCCACTTTCAGAAACAATCTAGTTGTGAGGATGATGATTCTTCTGTTGCGGGTAAAATTGGTCTACTGCCTGTTAATGATTGCTGTTCGTTTGTCGTTGCAAACATCTTAGCAATTGAACACTGGTTCTAATTAATTTTCGTCCTTGTTGTTAAATGTTACACCATAATATGCTATTGTAGATGAATGCTGCCGGTCTCTCTGGCTGTGGGGTTACAACACTTTCTCTCTGTAATCCCGTTTATCACGCAGAGTCTCGCAGCGGAGCGAGAACTGAGGTGGTTCGACCCCCGCTCGTGACTTGCGGATACTGAGCCGGCCGCTCAGAAAGCAATGGCAAACTACTGAGCGTAATCTTGCCAAGAGATCAACAGACAGCTGAAAGATGCTGCTGTTGACAGCTAAGTCCTGTAAAAGGATACGCAAAACATTTATTTAGATGAATGCTAAAAGGCCTTGTGACATTCATAGTTACTAACAAATCTCAAACACGACATTCAGAGTCTTCCAGGTCGCTCGGTGTCATCAAATCAGACTTTCCGCATTACGCCGAAACTGCTGGGCCTTGACTGACCCCATGTCAGCTACAGTCGTTGACTTGCCGTCGCTTCTGATACCACGCGAGCACGAGGTTATCGATTATGTCATGTCCCACCATCCAAGCCATGGTTACCGCACTTGTTTACTGCAAGCGCAACCCAGTATAGATCCCGACACAAGCAGTCACTGATATCATCATCCAGCATTATGTACCTGGCCCTTTGTACAACGTCGCTCTAATCGCGGTGCTTTGAACAATCTCCGGATCTCTGATGGTTCTCCCTGCCCCATGCTCTCTCGTGACATATCCCTCGACCTCTAGTCGTTCTTCCTGCCTCATGCTCCCTCATGACAAAGGTGTCTGCAATGTCCTGTGTCCATCTAAGGGCTGATCGACCGTTGTGTTTTCTACCCAGAACTATACCCTCCACCACTATTCTTCTACCCGGAACTATACCCTCCACCACTATTCTTCTACCCGGAACTATACCCTCCACCACTATTCTTCTACCCGGAACTATACCCTCTACCACTATTCTTCTACCCGAAACTATACCCTCCATTACTATTCTTCAACCCGGAACTATACCCTCCACCACTATTCTTCTACCCGGAACTATACCCTCCATCACTATTCTTCTTAAACCCCTGTGTAATTTACTATTGCCAATATATTTAAGTTTTCGAGACATGATAATTATTGCAAGCCAGATTTCCAACAATATTCAGATCTTGTAGAGTTTTATTGTGTGTCTACACCTCGGTCCGTGATTTTCTAAGCACGTTTCTTTAACATTCGAGATCAATGGCCCGGATTTTTTTCTTTAGTATTTGCGAAATTGATTACGTGTTTAAATGCACTGTTGAATACATTGTTTTAAATAGGGAAATTGTCCATGATTCACATCCATATGTGATTTCCCATACACGGGATATATATGTCGGAATGATAGGTAACTGGTACCTACACATTAGAGGCATCCCTGACAGAGACCATCACGCCTCATCTCGTGGGTGGTGTCATACACTGTAGCTGCACCGGGGCTCTTTCATCAATAGATGTGTCATCGTGCTTCACACGGGTCTTCTGCTGCCGGCAACACATCCATCGTGCTTCACATGGGTCTTCTGTTGCCGGCAACACATCCCTTCTGTTCAGTTGCCCAGTGATATCCGCTCTTGAATCAAACAAATTGGCGCTCGTTGATTCCCCGCATCCCTCTATGCCTCGGCCGGTACACAGGTTAGCAAGGTCTGAGGCGGTTACAAGTCATACTGCAACAGTCAATTCTGCAGGTCTTGAAGGGTGACTGAGAGCCAAAGACAATATTTATCTTCACAAGTGTAGTATTGCAAGGCACTTTTATGGCACCCAGGTAGTCGTAATCCCCACTCTCTTACTTCATTATGAAAGCATTGGACGTGCGAGTCAACTAGAGCTGTATGCTCTCTCAATGGATTTATTACACTATATAAGCGGTTCCTATCGGGAACATGTTCTCTGGTGCACTCGAGCATGCCATTTGATATAACATGTAAATTATTCCAGATGATCTGGCGTCGGAGGTCTCTGGGCAGTCTTTCTATAATGATGGTGACGACAACACGTGTAACCCTCAGAGCACGTCAACTTCAGTGATACTTCACTGGCCCCGCCCATACATCTTCCACTGGTTCAGGCTAGTGTTCAACAACCCAAGTAAGTTCCAGCAGACAGAAGTCATGTCTTGCCTGTATTGTATAATGTGTCAGTGAGATGAAACCTACATTCTAAATGTCATGGAAGGGCAGATCAGACCACAGTGAGAGCACTGCGTTGCTGATCGTGCAGCTTTTGCAGCTTGGATTGTTCCGTATGTATTGCTGTTACCTTCCCTCTGGAGTAAACTAGGCAGGCCCAGAGAGGGATCGTGCTGCATGCCGCACTCCCAAATCAGGGTTACGCGAAGCCATGGAAGCAGGTGGTGGATGGAGTGTGAGAGCAGCCGACAGACAGATTGTTGTTGGTTATTGTTTGCACTTTGCAGAGATAGGCAGGTGATCTCATCAGTTGAGACAATGGCTATGACAACCGACTAGTACAGTCACTGCCCAGGGGAGATGCAACGGCACACTACCTTCTACAGAACTAGCCAAGATAGCCTAACAACCATGGGGGAAAAAACATAATAAGAAAGAGATCTGGTGGTGAGACCCCCTGGCCAGGCAGATCAGATAACACTGGGGAAGAGAGTGGTAAAATCAAAGATAATGCATACAGATAAAACTAATATGGAAATATACACATATGTTAGTGAGGAAGAATTGAAGGTGATTGAATTTTGATTTTTTGATTTGATTGTTTTATATATACGAATATACATTAATTATCACAATCACACTCATGGTACCAGCCGTCTGTTGTGACAGGTCTACAGAGATGAGAATCGACTTCATGTCACTGGTCTGGCCCCACAGTGAGGCCCTGGCGTAGTGGCTATACGCTCGCCTGCCGGCCCGATAACATTCGGTTCAAACACGAATTAGCAAAATATAGGCCTATGAACGGCTGGCCGAGTGGCTAGAACGTCGGATTATCCTTCGGGAGACCCGGGTTCGAATCCTCGGTAAGGTGTGGGATCTTATTCTGTAGAAGGTAAACAGAAATCATAACCTGCACAGTTCGTGGCGACTTCACTAGCCAGGAGGTCTTAATTCCTCAGGCTCAAAGACCTGTCTGCCATACACAGCAAGGTACTATATTGACAGTAAATGTCATTTTTCAGTAATGACAGTTAAACATTGGCTTGGGTTTGCAGGTCAACCCGTCATAAACGGGGTGCCAGGCAATTTATTGGATACTGACCCCATCATCCATCTCGTTTGATGTATACAAGTATGAATGTAGCACTACATGACTACCGCGACCATCTTCGCAACTGCCGAGCGCTATCGAGAACAAGTCAACTGTTCAAGAAACCTGATACCGGGGAGAAAATGGCACGTTGTAAGACTACCGCCAGAAGACCCCCGACTTACAAGATGAGCAGCGTGGAAGCCGCCAAGACCTTAACGGAGACTAGAGGAGATAATCTGTCTGCGAGCTGCAGCAAAAAAAAAGAACCTACAGTAACCTCAAGTGAAGCTACCACGAAGAAGACCTAAGACAACCCACCACAGACAGGAGCCAAGACTATCGAGAAGTGGAGAGAGAAGAAAGACACACGAGTCGGAAAGACCGACTCACAGACGATCAGATGGGTTATCAAGCGTATTCAGGTGGAGCTGACAGATGATCAGATACTGAAGCAGCTGCAACAGCAAAATCTCCACTTCCGAACCTGTAAGGCGGATTGGCTGCTGACATACTCACATATTCCCACATCTTTAGCGGTGGTGACAACAGGAGACCGCGAGATGCCGATCACAGTATCCATGAACAAGAAAGTTCAACAGCCAGAACGATTCATCCCGAGAATCACACAATGGTCAAGGTGCCAGAAGACCAGCCACAGCAGAACAACATGCCGTAGTAAGACAGAGATCTGCCGATACTGCGCCGAACACCACGCCTTCAAGAAATGGCCCTGGCCAAACAGGACAAGAACTTCTGAGCGCCAGTGACAAGAGAAAGTGCGCCAATGTCTTGGCAAACATGGAGCAAGATATCTGGGCTGCCCGTACCTGCAAAATGAGAGAGAGAGACGTCGTAAAGTTCGCTATTACTACAAAGACACAATACAAAGAAGCACTGCGGAGGTGCGAGACAGCCACGCACATCTCACAAGCTGAGAAGGCTCAGCTCCAAGGCCAAACTGAGGAGCTGAAGAAGCAAGTCAAAGCACTTCTGACACCAACATCAACCAACGACAAAGAAAAACTACTGGCTGACATGAAGGAAATCTAGCACAACATAAAGCAAGAGATGGAGCACATGGCACAGATGAAAAAGGAAAATGAAGAAATCATACAAGTAATCAAGACAGAAAGATAACTACTGAAAGCCGAAAGGGAACTAAGACAAGATAAACCAGCAGAAGCCATGAAAAAGACAACTGAGAAGCCGCAAGCTGTAGCCAAACCAAAGGTCGACAAGAAACTGCAAGTCAAGGTCAGCGATCCATCCACGATGCCCAAAGAATTCGATGGGGAACTATGATCCTCATATATCCCCGAAGAAAGCCTTGGCAAGAGACCCGACCCAAACAATTGGAACATAACATCTCATGGCCTTCTACGAAGTAGCTCTAAGTAACGCCAGAGCCAAAAAGAAAGATCACAGAAAGAGTCCTGTAAGGATTGCAACCAAAGAAAACAGACCAGCCAGAAGCCAACACCGACAAAAGGAACAACAGGAGGCGACGAGCACAAAGAAAAACCATCCCGCTTATCCTCCATAATATGGACACATGTGTGGGCTACCTGATGGCTGGACACATGTATGGGCTACCTGATAGCTGGACACATGTATGGGCTACCTGATGGCTGGACACATGTATGGGCTACCTGATGGCTGGACATATGTATGGGCTACCTGATGGTTGGACATATGTGTGGGCTACCTGATGGCTGGACACATGTATGGGCTACCTGATGGCTGGACACATGTATGGGCTACCTGATGGCTGGACACATGTATGGGCTACCTGATGGCTGGACATATGTATGGGCTACCTGATGGCTGGACACATGTATGGGCTACCTGATAGCTGGATACATCTGTGGGCTACCTGATGGCTGGACATATGTATGGGCTACCTGATGGCTGGACATATGTATGGGCTACCTGATGGCTGGACACATGTATGGGCTACCTGATGGCTGGACATATGTATGGGCTACCTGATGGCTGGACACATGTATGGGCTACCTGATGGCTGGACATATGTATGGGCTACCTGATGGCTGGACACATGTATGGGCTACCTGATATCTGGACACATCTGTGGGCTACCTGATGGCTGGACACATGTATGGGCTACCTGATGGCTGGACATATGTATGGGCTACCTGATGGCTGGACACATGTATGGGCTACCTGATATCTGGACACATCTGTGGGCTACCTGATGGCTGGACACATGTATGGTCTACCTGATGGCTGGACACATGTATGGGCTACCTGATGGCTGGACACATGTATGGGCTACCTGATAGCTGGACACATGTATGGGCTACCTGATAGCTGGACACATCTGTGGGCTAACTGATGGCTGGACACATGTATGGGCTACCTGATATCTGGACACATGTGTGGGCTACCTGATGGCTGGACACATGTATGGGCTACCTGATAGCTGGACACATCTGTGGGCTACCTGATAGCTGGACACATGTATGGGCTACCTGATATCTGGACACATGTGTGGGCTACCTGATAGCTGGACATATGTGTGGGCTACCTGATAGCTGGACACATCTGTGGGCTACCTGATAGCTGGACATATGTGTGGGCTACCTGATAGCTGGGCACATGTGTGGGCTACCTGATAGCTGGACACATGTATGGGCTACCTGATAGCTGGGCACATGTATGGGCTACCTGATAGCTGGACACATGTATGGGCTACCTGATAGCTGGACACATGTATGGGCTACCTGATGGCTGGACACATGTATGGGCTACCTGATGGCTGGACACATGTATGGGCTACCTGATAGCTGGACACATGTATGGGCTACCTGATAGCTGGACACATCTGTGGGCTACCTGATAGCTGGACACATCTGTGGGCTACCTGATAGCTGGACATATGTGTGGGCTACCTGATAGCTGGGCACATGTGTGGGCTACCTGATAGCTGGGCACATGTATGGGCTACCTGATGGCTGGACACATGTATGGGCTACCTGATAGCTGGACACATGTATGGGCTACCTGATAGCTGGACACATGTATGGGCTACCTGATGGCTGGACACATGTATGGGCTACCTGATGGCTGGACACAACTGTGGGCTACCTGATAGCTGGACACATGTATGGGCTACCTGATGGCTGGACACAACTGTGGGCTACCTGATGGCTGGACACATGTATGGGCTACCTGATGGTTGGACACAAATCTCACACGGCAAATTACTAGACACGTAACGGTATCTTCAGGTTTTACTGTGCGTCTCTTTACTTTGTGTATTATCGTTTCATGATGTGCTATTCATTAGAAAATACACACACACATACACACGCGCACACACACAACACACACACACACACAAACACACACACACACATATATATATATATATATATATACTGTTTTGTACTTCAGATATTCTTGGAAACTTTAATTTGCTACTAAACGGCAGTGAGGAATGCACCAATCAACGGATTTACCCCGTGCACAACAAAGCAATTGATGTGGTCTGTAGCAACAGAGATCCTATCACAGACCTAGAGCTGAAAGGGCCGGCAGCGGGCAGTGTCTGCTCTGTCCACGTCACCGCAGGTTAGTACAGTAAACATGTCCAGAATATCATGTGACGTCACGTAGCGTATTAGGTATGTTTCGTTGGTCCCATATTTTAGACCAATCGGCACGCGATGAGATCACGTGGTTAATATCACGGCCGCAGGCTGGGACACATATGGCATATGATATTTTCCAGTACCATTTGCGGCTGGGCAGACATGGGAACACGGGTCAAAGGTCAAGCGTGATAGCTATTGCGTTTGGGAAGCTCATATTGCAGCATTCACACATTACTTAGTGCATTATTGTCTGTAGTTTGCCAATACCGGCGGGCTCTTGCCGCATTCATACGTTACCCAATGCAGAATTTTCTGTAGCATACCAATACAGGCAGGCTGTTGCCGCATGCATACGTTATCTAGTGCATAATTGTCTATAGTCTGCAAATACAGGTGGGCTGTTGTGTCATTCATACATTACTTAGTGCAGAATGTTCTATAGTCTGCCAATACAGGCGGGCTGTTGTGTCATTCATACGTTACCTAGTGCAGAATTGTCTGTAGTCTGTCAATACAGGCGGGCTGTTGTGTCATTCATACATTACTTAGTGCATAATTGTCTATAGTCTGCCAATACAGGCGGGCTGTTGTGTCATTCATACATTACCTAGTGCAGAATTGTCTGTAGTCTGTCAATACAAGCGGACTATTGCCGTATTCATACGTTACCTAGTGCAGTATACTCTGTAGTTTGCCAATACAAGTGAACTGTTGCGGTATTTAAAAGTTAACTAGTGCGTATTGTCTGTAGTGAATGGCGGCCAGACCCTCAATCAGTGGGATCTGACTTAGAGGCGTTCAGCCATACCCCCAGCTGAGGGCCTTTAAATTGGGTGTCTGTACCTATATGAGCGTGCACAATTGTCACTCGCAAGTGTCTGGACCTATATGAGCGTGCACAACTGTCACTCGTAAGTGTCTGGACCAATGTAAGCGTGTAGTACCGACAGACTCCCCGCCCGAATCTTTGCGGATCTCGCGTCCAACGAGAATCGGCCTGTCGGAGATATTGCTAGTCTGTTTCAAACAAATCTCACCACCAGACACTTTGCGGATCCCGCGTCCAGCGAGGATAAGCCCGCAAGAGATATTGCTCGTCTGTTGCGAGCACATCTCTCTGACTGACTGAATAAGTAAAGAAACAATAAAAGTAGTGATATTTCAATTGCTCTTGCGCTGCCACCTATGCTACACCCTTCATGTGTCTTCACAAAGACGGCCTATAGTCAAGCTCAACAGGGTCTTCTTTGCACATTTATTCTACAAAGCCCGTTCAATAGGCTGTTGATTCGCTAGGTAGTAGATAGGGACAATGGGAATCTCGTTAATCCATTCATGCACGGGTTTGAGTTAGGGTTAGGGTTAGCTGCTCTTGGAGGTCTGAAGCTGAGCCACCAGCATCTACAGCCTATCTTGCTCCAGACGTACTGGTTATCCTTACCTCTAAAGTAAACAAGGCAAGGCGGAGAGAGGGATCATGCTGCTTAGGCAACACATGTTCTCTGAAGCTATGCCCAGTTAGTTAGTTAGTCAACAGATCATCCTCATCGCACATCGAACCATCCATCATAAATAAACTGGATGGTTCGTGGGGGACTATTGTGTTGACATTCTGGTGGCAGCATTATGCACAGTGTATCTGTGCGGGCTGTTGTTTGTTGAGACTCCTGTCTTTTCCACTTTTCATATTGGGCAGTGGGGAGCGTTTTATGTGATATTCACTGGCACAGGAACGGAGCATAATGGGGACGACCCGTTGCTGTGAAGTTGGAACTGCGACTAACTAACTAACTAACCATTCAATCCATAAGCGCTCGGATCCCCTCCTCAGCAAATCCCGCAGCGTGTAGCGGCTAACGACACCAGTTCTGTGTTGCTTTATCAATGTTATTTGGCTTCCTGCGTAGTGTTCTTGTTTGGCCACCACTATTTTAATTTGCTGCTCTCGCAGTCTGGCAGTCTAGCACAGTCATCACTTGATTATCGCAAGTCTTACTTCTCGTAGAGCATTCAGAATGTCAACCTGGTCCATGGCGCGTCCGCCCTCCACAGTAGCCTCACCTGCGAGCTTGTCAGCCCGCTCATTTCCTTGTACTCCCGCATGCTCTGGTACGAGGATGAAATTAATCTTTGTCAGTCGAGATCGCTCCAGAGACAGCAATCACTCTCTTCGGATCCACCCATCTCTCTATCTTCCTGAGCATGCTCATTGAGTCGCAAAGGAAACATGCCCTGCTGAATGTCTGTGTCTCGAGCCATGTTATTGCTTTACTTACTGCCATGACTTCCATAGTCAGGCTACTGTTGGTCTCAGAAAAAGCACCATGGTCCTCCTTCACACTTCTCCCTCCGGCCTGAGCCGCAAGGGCCCATGAGCTTTTCACACGAGGGACGACCGACCTATCTATGTAGATGACCAAATCACCGTCTAGAGAATTCTCGAAAATCAACGTTTGTACTTCCGCCTCCACAGCAGCCGGATTTTCTAGTCTGCATTTTCTGTCTAGTTGGGTGCAAACTGATAAGGACGTACAGAAATCTGTTGGCACTTGTACCCACTCCTCGCCAGCTTCTAAGTCCTCAAGTGAACACACCTGTTGAAGAATGTCTTCGCCTTGACCCATCCACGACTACCCTCTTTTTATCCTGCTGCCCTTACCTTCATAATTTCACTATGCAGTGGATGTTGTGTGTTTGCGTTAACTCTGAGTTAGGCACTTGCTCTGCAAATTTGTATTCTGTATTCAATGATTGGAAAATCGAGAAGATAGCGCATCGCCTTGCATGCTGTATCCCTTGTGCATCCAAGAATAATGCGCATAGCTTCGTTCTGTACTCTTTCTATCCTTTCTATCTGCTTACTCCTGAGAGTCAGGATCGCAATCGTATACTCAAAAACAGGCATGACCAGCCCCTCGTATAGAAGACATAGATGGCTCTGCTCACAGTTTGCTGCCGCCATCACTCTCATCACAGCCAAACCCCGCTTGGCCTTTGTTATCACCTGGTCTATGTGCTCATTATAAGCAAGGCTTCGATCAAACCGTATCCCCAGGTAATTCATTGCCTGCTTTCTTTTCACTGTCTCTGAACACATATTAACAGTTGGTGTTGGAGTGTTGACAATATGGTTATTCAACGAGAACCATGTTACTGCTGCCTTCGTTGAGTGGACCATTGCCCCAGATTCAACACACCAAGTACTTATACGATTGAGTTCGGTTTGTAGTTCCACAGCAACCTGATCTCTATCCTTACCCTGACGATACACTAAAACATCGTCGCCATATTACAATGTCCTACCAGGTCCAGTTATCTGCTCGCTGGTGATTCTCACTGTGTAGGCGTTAAACAGCACCTTAGATAATGGCGATCCCTGTGGTAGGCCAGGATATATTGTTGTTGGTTCCGAAGTCCAACTGCCACATCTAAAAGCTACTTTCCGTTGGAAGAGGGCTGCAGCGATCCAACTAAGGATCCTTACAGCACTACGCTTATCCACTCAAGCCTTCTCCACCTCGAAATTCCACCAAGGTGGCTGCTGACAGCTTATTTTTTCCTGCCCTGAAGCTTTATTTTATGAATTATGAAATTATGTAATTCTGTATTTAGTGCAATCCCAAAGAAATCAGGAGCCTTGGAATGTGATCAACATCGAACAATTAGTATAATGAGTCACATCACAAAGATTTTGATAAGAATTATCATGCAAAGAGTTAGGAAGAAAATATAACCTGAAATAGGAGAGGGACAATGTGGGTTTGTAGAAGGAAAGGGTACAGTAAATGCTGTGTACATACTGATAACAGTAAATGAACCTTCTATAGAAGTAAACGAAGATCTACACCTATGCTTTATTGACTACACAAAGACTTTCGATAAAGTGAAACATGTCGACATGATAAGGATGCTTGAAGATCTACAAATTGGTGGAAAAGACCTTAGACTTGTAAAAAACATATATTGGAAACAACATGCTGCCATAAGAATTGATAATGAAGTAGGTCAATATCAGCCTATTAAGAGAGGTGTGAGACATGGATGTGTAATGTCTCCAGATATTTCTTCCCTGTACAGTGAAAATATTTTCAAAAACATACAAGGTATGGAGGGAATCAACATTGGGATATTTTCCAGTAACATTGATAGTTTTTCGCGATGAAGGGATGATTCGCCAACGTTCAATTTTTCCATTTCTGATACATCAATATGTGGATGTTTGCGTTTGGGATGTGTAACGTGAATAATCGGCTTTACGTGCCTGTTATCTTGTACATCAGATGTATGTATTGATTTTCGCAATAGAGGATAGCCTATTTACGTCGCGTTACTGTCTGCTCTAACAAAGGAAAGGTGTTGAAGACTGAGGCAGCCAGCCAGGAGGCGCACCACAGAAATCAGGCTGCCACGCAATTACGCCATGAGGTACGCAACCACATGTATACACAATTCAACTCAGCCATGTGTACTCACTGGATTGGCGTCGCAGACAACAGAGCACATACTCCAGGACTGCCCAAACTACAACATATCCAGGCAAACCTTCTGGTCTAGAGAGACAACAGTGGAAGATAAGCTCTGTGGACAGCTGAGTGAACTAAACAAAAGGACTGTTAGATTCATTTAAGAGACAGCATTGCAGTTATAGACATATGTCAAGCGAACGAAAGAAGAAGAGGAAGTTAGACATGTCAACATGGTAAAAATGCCTCCCTTCAGACCCACGTGTATGGAATTTTGATTAGCACTTAAAAAACATATATATTGTAACGTCGTCCGCTAGAGATGATTAACGTAAAAGTGACAGTAATGTATCCATCCGTGTGCCAGGTCGCAATGTTGCACTGAAGCATCAGACATCACAATCTTCACCATTTACCTACTACCCACCGCCAGAACTAGGTCAGTCCTCTAATGCAGTTGACGGCAACATTGACAGGGAACTGAACCACTCGTCATGTGCTCACACCACCTACGAGTCCCAGCCATGGTGGAATCTTCAGTTCAACAGATCTTACATTCTGGGCATGATGTACATCTATAATAGAAACAGTAGGGTGGCTTTCTGTTTCTGCTTGTTTCTTGTTATGCTGTTGGTTTTGTGGTTGATTAATTTTTGTGCATCTGCAGTTTTATCATCATCATGTCTCCGCAGCGTTTTAGTTCATGGTTGTGTAGTTGTTTGCTTAATTTAATGAGTTTCCCCTCCCCCCACACACATACACACATACACACATACACACACAAACACACACATATATATATATATATATATATTTATATATATATATATATATATATATATATATATATATATATATATATATATATATAGGGAGTTATAAATAATGAAATATTACATTGCTGCTAGTATATTTATATAGTTGTTGTTCTGTTACCCGTGTCCGTTAAGCAGCAAACAGTAACATTATAAATAACCAAGCAAGGGGTTAGAGACGATGCAGGCTGGTTAGGTTAGGTTTGCCACTGGTTTCTTAAATTCGTAGAATACGTTGGCTGTAAAATCAAACGAACCATGAACAGTCTATTGATTCATATATACATATATACCAGCCAGCGACAAGCAAAATAGGTTGAAAGTGTATTCTACAGAGGCTCGTCGCGGTTAAGAGAAAACCAATCGAAATCTGGGTTGCTGATGACCTTCCTACTACCTAGGTAAATCACCAAGGTCAGCACCTGGGATGTTACATGGCCATAGCTGGCGGGGGCAGTCAGGGTGGCTAGGAGTGAGTGATTTTAGGACCATTGCTTTACGTAAGGAGGGAGAGTACAGTAACTAGATACTATCTTATATATATATATATATATATATATATATATATATATATATATATATATATATATATATATATATATATATATATATATATATATATAATGTGCCATGCCGGAAAGCGTGGGCTGTCATGACTCGCCATTTCACTCGATCACCAGAGTCGTGGATCAGCTCAGTGTTCCTGTCTCGTTCTTGCCATTTGGCCAAGCCTTCCAGGTATTTTCCTCTCTGTCTTCCTCTTGGTCTGTTCCCTTCGATCTTGCCAGTTGTCACCAAGTTCTACAATCCATTTCTTCTCATAACATGCCCAACAAATTGTGACTGTCTACGTCTAATTTCTCTAATCAGTTTACGATGTTCATTTGTCTCCTGTAGTACTTGGTCATTGGTTTTTCTGTCTGTCCATGGTATTCTTTGCATTTTCCTCAGAAACCACATTTCTGCAGCCATCAG
This sequence comes from Cepaea hortensis, assembly GCA_963921405.1. Lineage (NCBI taxonomy): Eukaryota > Metazoa > Mollusca > Gastropoda > Stylommatophora > Helicidae > Cepaea > Cepaea hortensis. Next base: position 95,274,527 of record OY992892.1, on the reverse strand, counting down.
GTGTTTTCAGCTTGACTGCTCATTGTCCAAGTTTCACATCCATACAAAAGAACAGGCTCTATGTATCCCCTCAACACTCTTTTTCTCGTTTCAATTGACATCTTTTTATACTATTACACCATCAATGTCTCGCAGTGCATGTTAGTTCATAGAGGAGATGTACAGTCCACCTCACAACGTCTCTAAACTACTCTAATCTACACAATCTCAGATTGACAAGTCGAAATGAAAGTCAACTCAAACATATATTTATTTCATTCTGAACAGTAACAGATTGACAATCTACAACATAATCTCATAGAGTAACCAGTACATGCATTGCATAATGAACTCTAATAACAATACAATAATGCATGACCTCACAAGGGAGTGATAGATAATATAAAAGGCTATGCAACTGGATGTTAGGGAAATGCTACCTATGATCACTTACTAACCGCATGAAGCAAAGAACTAAAGCTAGGATTTCCACCGGCCTTTGTCTATCTCGTAGCGATCGTTTCGTAAGTTTATTAGTGGCTCATGTATTTAGCCCATATACCCAGGGAGTTAATTCGCTCCCACCCAACTTTTTCAGAGGCTACCCGTATGTTCGGATAACGCCGACTTACCCAGGCAAAAGCGTTCAGCTTCTGCCGCCCCGTTGTCCTTCTGGGTTTCATTTGTCTCTGCCCAATCAATCGCTTGTCGTGGATCCAACTTGACCTTTCCGTCCTATCTGACTTTAGTCTCCTGTGTGGTTCCAACAGCAGTGTCTCTGGCTATTAGTTGTCCTATCTGACGTTTAGCCATCTACTGCAATTAGTGAGCGGTCTCCTTAGCTGGCGGTCCTCTTAACTCAATTGGCTTTCTTGCACTTAGCGGCCCTCGGACTCTGCGTGTCTTTCCCTTCTTTGGCTTATCTGCCTTGGGAAGGTTCCGTCCACAGACCCTTAGTCGTTCTCTCTCCTATCAGTGATTCAGACGAGTTATAGCATGAGCGCTTGTCCGTCTTCCTTCATTTCCTTCTTCTCCAGATACTATACAGACTTGGGCACGGATTAGCCACAGTTTCTGAAGTCCTGTTACTATTTTCCTTGGGCTTCCCCAAAAAGGCCCAGACCCCCGTTGCTCCCGGAGTCCGCTCTCAACTGTCCAACTCTCTCCTGTTCAACCCTTCCACTGGCGCGATTCTGCCGAATATATACTTTCTACCATTGCTGGCGCTGCCTCGCATCTCAAGTCACGCAGAATTGTCTTCCATTCGTTCCGCGAGGGACTACCAATCAGCTTATAGCACGCAGCCTGGCCAATTTGCATGTTTAATCTGCATCTCTAACTTACATGACCCCTGCTACGTCCCCACCTGGGTTCAGAGTCCGCTCTGATTGCATGTGTGTTCCCACAGCCGTAAATATACCAGCCTACGGTACCTAATTTTGTCCCTTGACAGTCCAAGATTAATCCTGACCTGTTTGTAATTATAAATTCTCCCACATCTAGAGTTACTCACGGCCACTTGACAGTTCAGAACAGATTTATGTTACTTTTGGCTGAAAAACCTTACTCTAATTTCTGTCGGGGTAACCCAGGGTTTACCAGTTCGTTTGTCACCCGAGGCCCTGAACTCCCTAACTGTTTTTAAAATATCCTGGTCGATGAACTGTTAGTCAGTTTAAAATTACCGTGGTAGACAATCGACATTACTGTGCGAATATGTGTATATTTCAGATTGAAGGATTTATCTAGTTATTTCACTTGACGTTGTGTGATTTGTGCAGTATGTACCTGACGAGATGCAGCGAAATATGCCAGGCAATAAATCCTACAAATTATTGTTTGTGTCTTCGTTATTCATATATATATATATATATATATATATATATATATATATATATATATATATATATATATATATATATATATATATATATACCAAAACGGACTGCTTCAAAATATGGTTCATGGGCAATTCATGAAAACCTATTGATAAAATAAAAACAAAAGAGGCAAGGGAAATATTTCGGCCAAGTTAAAAGATATAAAACACTTATGGAAACCATACTGATGGGTAAAGCTGAAGGCAAGCGAGCAAGAGGTAGACAACAATATAAGTAAGAAGTTAACATTTAGAGATGGACGAACAGCAGTCTCACGGAAGTGAAACGCAAGGCGAGAGAAAGACAGTGTTGGGGAACCCGTGCAGCCAACCTTCATTATGGGGACGTCAATTGTAATGAAGAACCTGGCTGTAATTGTTATGTAAAGTGTGATTTAAAACAACTGACACCATGCCCTGAAGCAGGAATCAGTTATTTGTGTCTCGTGTGTGATAGAGCCATGACAGTGTATAGGCCCGACGGCACGAGAAACCGGTGGTCAGTCTTCCCCTCTACCAGCGACGACGAACGTAGGTGTCCAACCCGTGTTCAACGGCTCTCACAACATTAAAGTAGTAGTTTCCTATCAAATACACCAACGCTCCTGCTAATCTAGAGTGAATCACTATTTGTTCGTGTAAGTCACTCACTCTTCGGCCCAGTGAATAACGCTTTGTCTGAGTGAATCACTCAAACCCCCAGTGAATCACTCTTTATTCGAGTGAGTCACTCTTCGGCCCAGTGAATCCGTCGTATCCCCCTCTGTTTGAGAATATATATTGGTCTTTTTGTAACTGGAGGCACCCATTAAAAAGCAACTGGATCTACTTCATTGCACCATGTCTAAACCCATATGGCTCGGTCTCTCTCCACGGCGTGGGAGGGGGGGGGGCGGGGGGGGGGCTGCGCAAACTTCGGACAAAGCACCCCATTCGTAGATTCAGCGACGACCCCCAGAATTCTCCGAGAATATTACACTCGTGAACTGATTGACGTAGGCCGGATTAGAACACACATCACCATAGAACATTGAGCGAGACACCTAGAGCTCAACAATATAACACACCGCAGAACAGACGGACACTTCCATAGTAACCAACATAGAACATTGAGAGAGACACCTACAGCTCAACAATATAGAATACACCGCTGAACACACGGACACTCCCATAGTAACCAACATAGAACATTGAGCGAGACACCTAGAGCACACCAATATAACACACCACTGAACACACAGACACTTCCATATTAATCAACATAAAACAATAATCGAGACACCTAGAGCTCACCAATATAGCACACCACTGAACACGGTCACACCCATAGTAATCAAAGTAGAACATTGAGCAAGACACCTAGAACTCACTAATATAACACACCACTGAACACACGGACACTCCAATAGTAATCAACACATAACAACCAGTGAAACACCTAGAGCTCTGCAACATAATGAGTCATAGACTACACAAAAGCATTTGACAATGGGAAGCATGACGAAATAATACAATTACTATAGCTACTGAACATTGACTGCAAAGATCTACGAATAACGAAGACCATATATTGGCAGCAACCTGCAGCTATAAGAAATAACAACCTTGTACGGACATTTCAGTGTATAACGAAAGGCGTCAGACATGGTTGTGTAATGTCTCCTGATTTGTTCTCATTGTACAGTGAATATATAATGAGATCTACAGAAAATATGCCAGAAATCCGTTATGCTGATGACACCGTCTTGATAGCAACAAGACAGTACGATCTACAGGGAATGATAGATACAGTGGTTGCAGAGAGTGAAAGATTGGACCTTAGTTTCAATAATAAAAAGACAGATGTCAAGGTGATATCAAAGAAACAGAGTACCCTAATGTGTAATTAAAGTACAGGATTTTATTTTGGGCAAGTGCAGAAATTCTAATAGCTAGGCACGTGGATAACATCAGATGGAAGATGCATCACAGAGATAAAGAGCATATTAGGACAAGCAAAAACTGCAATCTATCAAATGAACATTTTAAGCAATAAGCCACTATCCTTGAAATTTAGAAAAAAGAGTTCTTGCATGTTACAGAGAACCGGTTGTAACATACGGCTGCGAGTCCTGGTCAATTAGTAAACAGGCTAAAGAATCCACAGAAGCCTTAACGATGTTATTTTATGGAAGACTGCTGAAAATAACCTGGACAGCCAAAAATAGCAATCAAGACGTTCTAAGGCAAGCTGCGCCGGAAAGACAACTTATCACAAACATCAGAGAGAGACAGTCATCGTTTTTGGCCACGTTATGAGAAGACAAAAACTGGAACATATTGTGACAGTCAGACAGATTTGCTGAAGGAGAGAAAGAGGAAGACAGCGTGAGAAGATTCTTGACAGTCTTGTGTCATGGCACGGAAGGAAGTCAACACACGAAATGATCCATGACATCGGAGGTCGTAAATTTTGGACAGGCATGATTGCCAGGCTTGGCCATGGGAATTTTATTATGGGATGGTATGGGGTGGATAGCTCACATTTGTATTTCCCATGGGGCAGTAGCCATGTCATAGCACCTTGATCTACGTCAGAGCTACACTTATTTTTTTCTAGGTTGTTTTTGGTTTTGTTATTTTTTGTTATCATTTTAAAGCATGTTATCCTTCTTTTTTTTTTCTCTTTTTATATTTGTATCTACTCTTTGCCGGTCTCTCTGGCTGAGGGGTTACAACACTTTCTCCGTAATCCCGTTTATCACACAGAGTCTCGTAGCGGGAGAGAACTGGGAGCGGTTCGACCCCCGCTGGTGACTTGCGGGATACTGAGCCGGCCGCTCAGAAAGCAATGGCAAACTACTGAGCGTAATCTTGCCAAGAAATCAACAGACAGCTGAAAGATGCTGCTGTTGACAGCGATGTCCTGTAAAGGATATTTTTTTTTTTTTTTTTTTTTCGCGTTTCCATCCTGATTCAGGATATTGCGGTCAACACCAGCATCTTTCAGCTGTATGTTGATTCCTAGGCTAGATTACGCTCATCAGCACGCCACGACTTTCTGAGCGACCGGCTCCATACTCTCATAAGTCACTTTTGCGATTCGAACCACTGCTAATTCTCGTCGCGTCACGTGACGAGAGTATTCGGGATTAGCGGAGAAAGCTGCTAAATCCTAGGCCACGGAGCCGGCGATATGCAAAAAAAAAAAAAAATCTACTCTTTATCTTGTGGTGGGTCACCGGATAAATAAATAAATACACATTGACCTTTATTATATTTTGTAGCTGAGGGGAAAAGACAACGGAAAGACAATGTTTACTTTGCTACAGTGCTAAGAGGTAGAGAGTAACTCTGACTTCGTTACATCCAAAGAGAGAAATAGTAAGAAGAGGGAGAACCTCACACCGCCCTCAACTGACAAAAAAAGAAAAGAAGTGACAGTAATTAGATAAGGAGATACGAGATCTCGGACAGTGGCCTCAACTCTGAACATTAACTGTTATAGTTTAGACCGAGACAGTGGATTAAGGTGTTAGATTGTGGTAGATATAGTGGTTGTATAAACTAAAGAAAATAAACGAACAACTCAAGAAAAGTACAAAAAGATCTGTTATTTATTACAAAGTCGGTGACAATTTGCGTTCAAACACATTGAATTATACATTAAGTTAGTTAGTTAGTTAGTTAGTTAGTCGACAGATCATCCTCATTGCACATCGAACCATTCAGTCCATAAGTGCTCGGATCCCCTCCTCAGCAGATCCCGCAGCGTGTAGTGGCTAACGACGCCAGTTCTGTGTTGGTTTATCAATCTTCTTTGGCTTCCTGCGTAGTGTTCTTGTTTGGCCACCCCTCTTTTAATTTGCTGTTCTCGCAGTCTGGCCATGGTTGTAGATTCACAGTCATCACTTGGTTCACGCAAGAGTCTTTCTTCTCGTAGAGCATTAAGAATGGTCCATGGCGCGTCAGCCCTCCACAGGGGGAATTATACATTAAAGTTAAATAAAAGATACAACAGACAACTGCATATATCAAACATCAACCAAGGGTCATCCCTTTCCAGTCACCAGAACCTAAGACTAAAGGGTACATCACGTACTGGAACACAGGTGTTCCAAACAGTAGAGGTGTAGAATGACACAATAACATACTTTGACACCGGCAACAATAAAGCACCACAACACATAAGTTACACAACATAAATCATCAGACGCGACATAAACATGGGATTTGTGACACAAATTACTGTACCACCATGAACCTAGGCGTGCTGACACTTGTCAGCCACTCGGTTTTACAAAGGCATTAGTTGACCACAGATCATCTGAGGGAGGTGTTCCCAAAACTGGTCTTTACAGCTGAAACAGGATACACTGCTTTTACCTCTCATCTTAACGACCCGGACAATCTGACTGCTAACCACAACATGGCTGCCGGTTTCTTTGTCCAGCTATGATTTTCCGGTTGTCCAGATTTTTATTTTATAACAGACGAAACCAAGTTGCGCTGAATTCGCGCTGTCACAATAAGAATATATTTTAGTGCGTCACCAGCAACTAAAATTATAAGTGTTATACAGGTGTGTCTGGCAGTTACTGCAGCATTCTTTGCTGGAGTTGTTGTTCCAACTGTTATTTCATTCGTCAATTATTTAAATCTTTCTTCTGAATCACCTGTTGTATGTGAAGTAGCAGGAATTATAGAACAAAAGCCGAAAAGTGATTTTGACTTATATTTTGATCATCCACCAAACAAAGCATTGTTAGATGACCACAGAAACAAATGCCCTGAGGATGAAGTCACAATGTTTCAAAAATATCGGCAACCAATATCACAAGCATTAAATTATTGGAAAAATGGTCTGAGGCTCCACGCAAGCGCAAACAATGTTTTGGCCATACCAGTGTCACCAGGAGAAGTAGAGCGCTTATTTAGTGCAGCTGGATTGTTGTTGAGTAATTTACGAAAACGGATGTTACCAGCTCTCGTTATAAACTCTGTGTATATCAGATTTGCATGTAAGATGACAATTGTGGAATTGGTTCATGGATTACCTGGATTAACTGAATTATTAGAAACAGTCGATCAGCAGGAAATTGATAATGTGCTGAATGAGCAGAGTGACTCAGAAACATAATGCGAGTGTCAGAATTACACTGAATTGTCATATTTAGATTATTTGTTTATGTTTTTATTAAATAAAATGCTCTTGAATATTAAAATTAATAAATTCTGTCGTTTTACATGTCACTTTGCACATGTAGTCACATTTAGGAGACACTAACACCTTTTTTGAACTCTATTATATATTAATACAAGCGTCCCATTTTATCAGTTACATTGAATCATTGAAACAGGCACTGTGTGTATTCAAGGAATGAGAATAAAACAGAGTGTGAAACATTACAAAGGGCTGAATATTAAGAAAATATGGCCCTTTAGAGGCCTGACAAAAATTGTTGATGTTATCTGATGGCACTAATAAACTAACATTGAAAGAATCCATACATATAATATATTATCAAAACGAACAAATAAAATGATAAATAAAGTTCTCACTCTTTTAAAATAAGTCTATTAGTTTTACAAAAGCTTACAAGATCTCTAACAATTATTATTCCATCGTTTAAGCTGCATAAAATTGTTGTTGATTTGTTTAAATTTCTATTTTACAAAATTGAGAAAAATACCATAAGATTAAATCACATATTACGCTAACTTAAGTAATGTCCCTTAAAAAATTTTTTATGTTGTTTTGTCCCTTTCAATTATTTTAATTACATTGTTCCGTTTAATGTGGTTTTATTGATATAGCTTTGGTATACAATTGTTATATAGTATTGCTTGCTTGATATAGTTTTGATTTCGATTATACCACTACCCCTCATCATCAAGGCTATGCCGACTGACGTAGGCGTTCACGACTCTCCACAGATCTCGGTCTTTGGTTTTATGGATCAACTCTGCCGTTGATATTCCTCCATGACACCGTCGCAATCCACCTAGCATCATTTTCTCGTGGTCTGCCTCTGCCTCTCTTCCCCTCGATCTTTCCTGTTGTCACTATGTTCTCCGAGGCCTCTCTTCTCATCACATGACCAAAAATGCTGTTTGTATCTTTCTTATTGTTGTATATAATTTTATAGTTTCATTAGCTTCTTTCGGACATTCGTTGTTAGTTACTTTGGCAGTCCAAGGAATTCGCAACATTCGTTTAAGGAACCATATCGCTGTTATTCCAATCTCTTCCTAATTTGTTCATTTACATACCATTACCCCTACCCCGTTCAAATTCAGAAGAGAAGTTATATTATGGTCATCCCTGACTCAGATTAATAATCCTGTGACCGAGTCAGCCACAAAGAAGAATATTAATTCTAAGGTGAATGTTGTCCAAAGAGGGTAATGGTTGCAAGTATAGGTTTCGATTATATGTCGATTATACCATTACTCCTACCCCGTTCAACCTCAAAGAGAAGTTATATTATTGTCCATTCATGACCAAGATTAATAATCCTGTGACTGAGTCAGCCACAAATAACGGCTGCAAACGGTTTTATTTACACAGGACATAAATTTGAATGTGATTGTTGTTCAAATAGGGCAATGGCCTTTTTCGATTTTCGATTATACCCGGTTAAACATACTCGGTTCAACCTCAAGGAGAAGGTATATAAGGGCCCATCGCTAGGCTCACATTAATAATCGTATGACCGAGTCAGCCACAAATAGGATATTAATTTAATAATTTGAAGAATTTGAAGGCGAATGGTGTAAAAAGAGATTAATTGCTTGATGACCCGGCCCGGCTTCGCCCATTACCAGGTGGGGAGCATCTAATTTAATTCATATAAGTAGTCATATAAGCTCCCGTTCCCGTTCCCGACTATCTATCTGTCTGTCTGTCTGTCTGTCTCTCTGTCTGCCTGTCTGTCTGTCTGTCTATCTGTCTGTCTGTCTGTCTGACCCGGCCCGGCTTCGCCCAGCTCCTGATGGGGAGCATCTATTTTAATTCATATAAGTAGTCAAATAAGTTCCCGTTCCCGACTGTCTGTCTGTCTGTCTGTCTGTCTGTCTGTCTGTATGTCTGTCTGTCTGTCTGTCTGTCTGTCTGACCCGGCCCGGCTTCGCCCCACCTGGTGGGGAGCATCTAATTTAATTCATATAAGTAGTCACATAAGCAACCGTTCCTGTTCCCGACTATCTACCTGTCTGTCTGTCTGTCTGTCTGTGTGTCTGTCTGTCTGTCTGTCTGTCTGTTTGTCTGTCTGTCTGTCTGTCTGTCTGTCTATTAGAAAGATCACTTGAAAGATCTTTACATCTTCCCCCAACAATTAACTTGGGTAAATGGAGCGTCTCATTTAATTCATAATCGGACCCTGCTCCCGTTCCCGTTCCCAAAAAAGACGACCCGACCCGGCTTCGCAGGGAGCGTCTCATTTAATTCATATAAGTAGTCATATAAGTTCAAGTTCCCGTTCCCGGAAATATGGCGAACAGATTGGTGGAGAACAATCTTCATCCCTATAACTAAATAGGGAGCATGGGAGGAGGAGGAGGGGTAGGAGGAGGGGAGGAAGAGGAGGGAGAAGGAGGAGGAGGGGAGGAAAAGGAGGAAGAGGGAGAAGGAGGGGGAGGAAGAGGAGAAAGAGGAGGAGGGGAGGAGGAGGAGAAAGAGGAGGAGGAGGGGAGGAGGAAGTAGGATGAGGAGGAGGGGAGGAGGAGGGAGGAGGAGGATGAGGGTGAGGAGGCGGAGCTGGGAGGAGGAGGGGAGGAGGAGGGGAGGAGGGGAGGAAGAGGAGGAGGCGGATGGGGAGGAGGAGAAGAAGGAGGACGCGGACGGGGAGGAGGAGGGAAGGAGAAGGATGAGGGGGAGCAGGGGAGGAGGATGAGGGAAGGAGGGGAGGAGGAGGGGGAGGAGAAGGATGAGGGGCAGCAGGGGAGGGGGATGAGGGAAGGAAGGGAGGAGGAGAGGGAGGAGGAGAAGGAGGAGGGAGGAGGAGGGTGGAGGAGGACGAGGGGACGAGGAGGAGGTGGGAGAAGGAGGGGGAGGAGGAGGGGAGGAAGAGGGGGGAGGATGAGGAGGAGGAGGGGGAGGAGTAGCTGGAGGGGGGAGGAGGAGGGAGGAGGAGAGGGAGGAGGGGGGAGGAGGAGCTGGAGGAGGGGGAGGAGGAGGAGGGGTATAAGGGAGGAGGAGGGGGAAGAGGAGGGGGAGGAGGAGGAGGGGAGAAAAGGGGGATGATTAGGGGAGAGGGAGGAGGAGGGGCGGAGGAGGAGGGGAGGAGAAGGGGTGGAGGAAGTGGAGATGGGATAGGAGGAGGAGGGGGAAGAGGAGGAAGTGGAGATGGGGGAGGAGGAGGAGGGGGAGGAGGAGAGGGAAGAAGGGAAGGAGGAGGAGGATGGAAGGAGAAGAAGGGGGAGGAGGGGGGAGGAGGAGGAGGAGGATTATAACACATATGCCTGTAGATAACTGTAGCGAAAGGTCCACATATTTGAGAAAAATGCAACAATGTCTGTCTGTCTGTCTATCTGTCTGTCTGTCGGTCTGTCTGTCTGTCTTTTTGTCTGTCTGTCTGTCTGTCTGTCTGTGGAGGGTGGAGGAGGAGGAGGGGGAGCAGGAGCAGGAGGGAGGAGGGAGAGGAGGGGAGGAGCAGGAGGAGGAGGGGTAGGGAGGAGAGGAGGGGTAGGGAGGAGGGGGGAGAAGAGGGGAAGGATTAGTGGAGGAGGAGGAGCGGAGGAGGATAAGGAGGAGGAGGATGGGGGAGAAGAAGGTGGAGGAGGGGGAGGAGGAGGATTATAACGCATATGCCTGTAGATAACTGTAGCGAAAAGGTCCACCTATTTGAGAAATATGCAACAATTTTACATATATATCAATGCTATTATAAGTTATGTCACCTCGCTATATATACATTACTAGCTGACACGGCCCGGCTTCGCCCAGACTCTGGTGGGGAGCATCTCATTTAATTCATATAAGTAGTCATATAAGCTCCCGTTCCCGACTGTCTGTCTGTCTGTCTGTCTATCTATCTGTCTGTCTGTCTGTCTGTCTGTCTGACCCGGCCCCGCCCATGGTGGAGAGCATCTCATTTAAATCATATAAGTAGTCATATAAGATCCCGTTCCCGACTATCTGTATGTCTGTCTGTCTTGGGTAAATGGAGGAGGGAGGAGGAAGAGGGAGGTGGAGGAGGGAAGAGGAGGGAGGAGGAGGGAGGAGGAGACAGGAGGAATAGGAGGGAGGAGGAGGGATTAGGAAGAGGAGGGAGGAGTAGGGTGGAGGAGGAGGGGGAGGAGGAGGGAGGAGGAAGAGGGAGAAGGAGGGAGGAGGAGATCGCAGGAGGAGGAGGAGGAGAGGGAGGAGGAGGAGGGAGAGGGAGGAGGAGGGAGGAGGAGGAGAGAGTAGGCGGAGGGAGGAGGCGGAGGGAGCAGGAAGAGGGAGGAAGAGGGAGGAGGAGGAGGGAGGAGAAGGAGGAGGGAGGAGTAGAGAGTGAGAGGAGGGAGGAGGCGGAGGGAGGAAGAGGGAGGAGGAAGAGGGAGAAGGAGGAGGGAGGAGGAAGGAGGGAAGAGGATGAGAGGGAGGAGGAGGAAGAGGGAGGAGGAGGAATGTGAAGGGAGGAGGAGGGAGGAGGTAGAGGGAGGAGGAGGAGGAGGGAGGAGGATAGAGGAGGAGGAGGGATGAGGAGGAAGAGGGAGGAGGAGGAATGTGAAGGGAGGAGGAGGGAGGAGGTAGAGAGAGGAGGAGGAGGGAGGAGGAGAATGGAGGAGGAGGGATGAGGAGGAGAGGGAGGAGGAGGGGGAGGGGGGGAGGGGAGGAAGAAGGAGGAGGGAGGAAGACGGATGAGGGGAGGAGGGAGGGAGTAGGAGGGGGAGGAGGAGAGAGGAGAAGGAAGGAGGAGGAGGGAGCAGGAGGAAGGAGGAGGGAGGAGGAGGAGGAAGAGGGAGGAGGAGGGAGGAGGAAGAGAGAGGAGGGAGGAGGAAGAGAGAGGAGGGAGGAGGAGGGAGGAAGAGATAGGCGGAGAGAGGAGGAGGAGGGAGGAGGAGAGTAGGGATGAATAGGAGGGAGGGAGAAGGGAGGAGGAGGGATTAAGAGAAAGAGG